>VDFB02082043.1:0-20887 GCA_007258455.2 Sequoia sempervirens
TATGTTAGTGTGTGTGCCTCTACTCAGGATGGTATACCAATGGTTCCCATACCAACTTCCTCTCATGGGTGATACTATCCCTCTCCCCAATGGTGCATGAGGAACTTAATGATGGCCTAAGTCTTCCCTTGGCCCCTAGCCAATTGTCTTGGTTGGAAAAGGGATCTATGAATTTCGGTAATGACAGTCTAAATCTTCTCTTAGCCCCTAGCTAATCATCTTAGCTGGGAGAGGGAGTTATGAATGTGGGTAGTGATGGTCTAAGTCTTCCCTCAACCCTTAGCCAACCATCTTGGTTGGAAGAGGGAGAAATGTAACTAGGTATTGACTTGCATTAGGAAGAAAAGCAGGGAAATTTTTCATTTCCATCTCCATCTGCCACATTTCCCATTCCACAAATGTTAAATTACTATTTATATTTCAGGAAGGAAACTCAAGGTATTAGCAAGGAAGAGGAGGACAACATTGACAACCAAGTGATTCAAATAATCGAATCCCAATCTATTTTTACAATCATTAAATTTGTGAAGGAAAAAGAGTAGCTCAAACAATTATAAAAGAAGGAAAGAGAGAAAAAGAGAGAGAAAGAGAGTTCAAAAGAAACAAGATAGAAAGGAAAGAGAAATTGAGGTGGCCCATAGGGCATTACAATGAGAAAGATAGATAAGCAATCCTATGAACTCGTTACTAGAGAACCATGCCTTGTTTTGGGAAATTTAACATATACATTGACCTCTTTGTTTGCTATTGGTGATGTCACTTCGAGTCTTAGCCCACATGTAAGATACACTCGAGTTTGTGTTGGAAATAATTGTTCATCACCATTGCATGTAAGTTGAAGTCAATTTATAGATACAAATCCAAATCTTGTAACAATAACTCAAAACACAATAGTAGGAGACGAGAACACATCTCCAAAATATTTTCTTGGCATGTTTGATTGAGGTTGGGAGGGACCATCCCTACAACTCCATCAATTATTGGCTACTTTTTTTATGTACATTTCAGACTACAAGATAATGTTCAATTGTTGGATGTTTACTTTTGTTGTTGGGGGATATAATATCTTGTTATTAATTAAAAATATTGCTCACCACATCACCTTACCACTTGTGCATCTTCCAATTTTATTTTTTTAAATCTCCTCCACCTCACCACATGTCACGCATTAATTGGTCCACGGTGTTCCTGACAAGTCCATTTTGGGGTCCACTCAACAGTGGAGTGAGTCCACCTCTAGAGGCAACATGAAAAAAACCATGTGTTGGGTCGGACGAACATGTGTTGTGTGAACACTCCGCCACTCCAAACGTCCAATTGAGAGCATTAATTGTGTGTTTCCTCCTTCATTACCTCCATTGGAAAACTTTCTTTACGCATTCCTCCTTAATTACTCGGCTTGACAAGCACATAATTTGGAGATCAAGGTTCATTAAATGCTCCAAATTCTCACACATCCCACTCATTGTTATTCCTTTCCTTTGTGTTTGTTTTGAAGTCTATGTGGAGTTAGGTACCTATACATGTTTGGCTCTACATTGGAAAGGGTTCATTTCATGAAAAAAAAATTAGTGTTAAACCATGTTGCATATACCATCAATTTGAAAAGTATAATGAAACAAAGTTTAACACAAAAATGATTTTGCAAAAAATAGGTCTCTTCAATGCTAGAACCTCAAACGATACTACAATTTTTTGTCCTATATTATGTAAATGTTGTTGCCAACATTATGCACATTCCTATATGATGTATTTTTTATTAAATGGATATGTTTATTGGTTTCCTCAAATGCTTATTTGGGCGTACTTAGCTATATGTTGTACATGTTGGTAGTGTAGTGTAATTGCTTGTAAATGTAAGTTTGCTTAATTAGAGTGAAACTTTGTTTATGGTGATTGCTTGATTGGGATGAAATGTACAACACATTTCACATAACAATTACATCTATACAAAAAATTATGCATTAACAACCACAAACAATATCACTTAAATCCACATAAAGGCATGTACACAACACTAGCAACATCGTTTACATGATATATAATGTATTAACAACAACAACCTCTTACATATAATATAATGGATTTGGTGATGGGATAGTCTTGGTTCTTAGTTGTTCTCATGGTATTAGATCTCTAAAAATATTGATGGTGGTGTAATGCATTAGGTGATATGTAAGGGGAATGTGGGTTATACTATTTTTATATTTTGGTTGCATGTTTTCATGATATAGGCCATTCAAAAGCAACTTGGATTGTTGTTTGTTGTATCAAATGGCTTTGAATATTCTTTGACATGTAAGATTGTGAATAATTATTTGTGTTCAAGGAAAATATAAAGCAATTATAAAACACTTCATTTAATCAAGAGAAACTTTAATTGTATGTTGGTGGCAACAAGTCATAAAGTGAGATAAATTTATTTGATCATGTCTAAAATTAATTAAATCATATTGAAACAAACCCCCAAATCCAACGGTGAAAATAAATGTAAAGCATTAGGGTTTGGGGACTAGGAGTACCTCTTAATAAGTACCTCAATTATAGAGAGCAAGTTGTACATTTTATTTTAGAACAATTGTTCGACTTATTAGTGTTTATGTGAGTATTTAAGAAATTATTTTATAATTGATTATGTCATACCTAGCCTATTGTGTTTATGTATGAAATGTTCTCCTATATTATGTCATGGTGTGATGTTTATATGTTACTGATAAATCTTTTATTAAAGTTTACCAAAATTCTCATATTTAAAACTTAATGTGTGTGTGTGAATTGTGATGTAATCTTTTTTGCTAAGGTTTGCAGTGGACATTGAAAGAATTTTATCTTAAATAGTCACATGAAATGCCTATTGTTACATGTTTGAGTTTGGAAATAAGTTGAGAAATAAAATTAAATGTCTATGAAGATCACATAAAAGGAAATTTCTAAACATTAATTTGTACATATTTATCATTGCCATTCCTTTCCTTTTTGTTTATTCTAGAGTCTATGTGGAGTTAGGAACCCATACATGTTCAGCTCTACATTAGAGAGGCTTCATTTCACCAAATAATTTTTAGTATTAAACCATGTTACATATATCGTCAATTTGAAAAGTATAATGAAAAAAAGTTTAACACAAAAATATTTTTCGCGAAAAATAGGTCTCTTCAACGCTAGAACCTCAAATGATACTACTATTTTTTGTCTTATATTATGTAAATGTTGTTTCCAATGTCATACACATTCCTAGATATGATGTCTTTGTTGTTAAATGGATATGTTTATTGGTTTCCTAAAATGCTATCCCCTATTATTTTGTTATTCATTGCACAATAATTTGCTCTCCAATTTACTTTTCATATTTGATTGTTACTATCAAATATGGAAAGGTTTTGACTAGTTTTCATTTGGAGGGTTTTCTACCATGCACTTATATTCATGTGTTCTTAATTACACAATCATTCATTGTGAAGATCTGTATTTCACAAATTTTTGGTGCACATATGTATATCTATATGTACATGTGTGTGTGTGTGTATGTTTGTATGTATGTGCATACATATGTACATAATAAATTTGCACAAATGTTCACTCTACAATTTACTTTATATTTTTTTTTGATAAGTTACAAAATATGAAAAGGGTTTGAGCGGTTGATATTCCGCCATGCACTTCTATTATTTTGTTCTTCACTACACAAATTATTCATCGTGTAGATCTGTATTTCACAAATATTTAGTACACACACACACACAGACATATATATATATATTACAATATATTGTAATATATATATATATATATATAATATTGCAATATATATATATATATATATAGTTAGATTTATAAGAATAGATAGAAATACAGATAGGTAGTTTGATAAATAGATAGATTGAAAGATAGATAGATACATAGATAGATAAATTTGTATATAACTATGTGACTTGAAAATTGAATGAAGATATATTTTGGTTAACCAGTAGACGAAAGAAAAATAAGAAATTAAACCCATTAAAGTCAAAGTGATGTTTGAACATAACCATATTTTCCTTGAAAAAGTGATTGTGTTTAAGAACTCAAAACTTGGAAGTGTTTAGATGTCATATACTTCATTGAGCACATTGTGGATGCACTAAGAAAGCAAGAGAACCTTCAAACTATGGAAAACCACAAAAACACTTTAAATATTCTGTTTGAAATTATTGACAAGAAAACATAACCTTCAACTTATAGAAAACAACACACCATTACAAATCAAATAAATAGTATGAAAAAATAAGTGACAACTGATAAGAGAAAATGGTACAGCCTTAGTGAGGTTAAAAACCTCACATATATAGTACGAATTTGGTTGATGATGTGGCTTGTTGTAGTCACCTATATGTTGACTTTCTCCAACTCAATCCTACAAGAAAAAATGAAATGAGGCATTAATCAAAGACATGTATAACAATGTTTAGCTTAATACATAAATAATAGTAAATAAAGTGTATACCTTTCAATTGTAAGTCACCATCGGCAAGCCGTAGAAGGAAGAATGGGCTAAGCCAACCCAATGTAAACAATATTAGGTTGAAACCCCAGATATCCAATTGTACAATAGTAGAAACAAATCGTAGAGTTAACGTTTGTGTAAAATTGGCCCATCAGGAACACCACGGACCAATCAATGCATGATAGGTGGTGGGGTGGTGAAACTTAAAAAAAAAAAAAAAAATAGCAGATGCACAAGTGGCAAGTAGGCAATTTTTTTAGGTTTTTCATCCACTTGGCACTCCATGTGGACCTCCAAACATAGGGTGTATAGGAGCACCTTAATATCTATTTTTAAAGCAATTTTTTATCCATAAAGTAAACAAAAACAATTGAATCACTATACCAATATAAAGTGTTTTATAATTGATTTATGTTTGTCCCAAACACAAATAATTATTCGCAGTCTTGCATGCCATAGAATATTCAAAGCCCATATGACACCACCAACATATAATCCAAATTTCTTTTTAATGGCTTATAACATAAAAACATGCTTGCAACCAAAATATAAAATTAGTATAGCCTACACTCCCCTTAGATAAAAATGGAAAACCCAATGTAAACAGTGTCAAGTTGAAACCTCAAATATTGAGTCACAATTTTGTAAACATTTGCATATCATACAATAAGATTGGCATTCACATGCATAAAGAACTAATAGTAGTAGAATACCTGTAACTTTATAGTGTGATGTTGTTGTTGCTTTCACTCTTTCTTCCATTGCCTTTAGGAAAATGTAGATATGAATATGGAAGTGAGATGTGGTAAATGGAAATTAGCAAAGATTGAGTAATGAATTTTTGAATTTGTAAATCTCTTTATATGTTCAATGCTGGTTTGGTATGAAGTCTTTAACTTCTATCCTTCTTTTTCAAATTTGAAAACTTGTTTCTATGCCTTCAATTGTAGAGTTTGAATGTATTTATGGCATGCAATCCTTGTTTGCTTCTCACACGATTTTGGTGGCCTTAACATATTGTATTTTGGTGGTTGTAGGTGGCAAAAGAGGAGAAGGCAACAATAGTTGTGTGTTGGAATTTGATTGATGAGACACATTTGAATGATTCATTTTCCTTGACTATTGTGTTGTTGGGAAAGTGAGACACATTTGAATAGTTGATTTTCCTTGACTAGTGGTAAGCAATAAGAATTGAAGTCATGCCATGTACATATGTTCGCATATATAGAAGAAAGAGCAAAAACAAAAAAGATATATATAAGTGTATGTATATATATCTACATATACATACATTACATGTAAACATATCTATATATATACATTACTTACACACACACACACACATATATGTATGTATATATGTGTGTGTGTAGATATATATATATATATATAGGGAGAGAGAGAGAGAGAGAGAATATATCTATATCTGTATATATATACACACATATATGTGTGTGTATGTACATGTATTTTTACATATATCTACACACACATATATCTCTACATATTTGTGTATATATACATATAAGAAAATATACATATGTATGTATGAATGTATGTATGTATAAGAATATATATGTACACATGTGTATACATACATGCATACATACATGCATACATACATACATAGATACATACATACATATACATATACATATATAGATTTTCATATTTTGAAATAACAATGATGTTTGTGCACTGATGAACACACAAATAGAAGTGCATGACAAACAACCCTTTAAATGAAAACTAGTCAAACCCTTTCCATATTTCGTAGTAACAATGAAATATAAAAATAAAATTGCAGAGTGAATTATTGTGAAATGAAGAACAAAATAATACAATTGCATGGTAGGATATATTAGAAATGAAAACCAATGAAACCATTTTCATATTTCGGAATAACAAACAAATAGTAAAAATAAATTGCAAAGTTAATGTTTGTGCACTGAAAAACACACAAATAGAAGTGCATGACATATAACCCTTGAAATGAGAACCAATAGAACCCTTTCCATACATCATGGTAACAGTCAAATATAAATGACAAAGTAGTGAAACTCTTATCATAAAGCAATTCAATTAGCCGCTTGGCAGAATATTGTCAAAATGATAACAAGTGGAACCCTTTTCATATTTTGTAGTAGCAAGCAAATATTAAAAGAAAAATGCAAAATAAACTTCATGCAATGAAGAACAAAAGAGTACAAGTGCATGGAGGACTTTAAATGAAATGAAAACTAGTGTAACCCTTCCCATATTTCGTATAGCAATCAAACATAAAGAGAAATTTGCAAAGTGAAAGTTTGTGAAATGAAGAACATAATGATATAAGTGCATGGTAGAATACCGTTGAAATGAAAGACAATGGTACATACTTGAAACCTCACTTGAAAGAGAAAGGGAGCTTTTGAGAGTGTAGAGCTGAACAATGAATCGTGGAGAGTTGAACATGTATGGGTGCCTAACCAAACGAAGACTCCAAAATAAACACAAACAAAAGGAATGACAATGAATAGGATATGCAAGAATTTAGAGTATTGAATGAACCTTGATCTCTAAATTACATGCTTGTTAGGCCGAGTAATTGTAGAGGGACGTATAAGGCAAGTTGCCTAGTGGATGTAATGAAGGGGGTGATGCTTGATTAATGCTCTCAACTGGACATTTGGGGTGGCAAAGTGTTCACATGACATGCATCTGTTCGATCCAATGCATGGTTTCTCTTGTGTTGCCTCCGGAGGTGGACCCACTCCACTATCAGGCGGACCCCAAAATGGGCTCGTGAGGAGCATTGTGGACCAATCGTTGCGCGATAGGTAGCAAGGTGGTAAAAATTTTAAGAAACAAAATTGACAAATGCACAAGTGGTAGGGTGACATGACTAGCAATTTTTTTTAGGTATTTGGTCCACGTAGCACCCCATGCAGACTTCCAAACGTAGGGTGCGCTTCTATAGACTTCTCTCCCCTAATGCTTCAATCTATTCACACTAAATGAAAAGTAGCGCTAAAAATATATGAGTTTTAGGGCTACTAAGTCTTAACCTTGAGATAGGCCTATTTCACTTTTATTAATCATTTTGAGGTAATACATTAACATTTACCCACCTATGGTCTAAATTCATCTCATAGCTTTTGCATAAAGTTATTTACTAGTAGTTGCACAATATTCAATGAGCAACGAAATAACCGATAGGCACAGACCGATTTTTACACTAGCTAAAGCGAGTCAAGAAGGAAAGTCTTAGTCGTTGCTAAAGAGGTTGCATAGGTTTTATGTACTAAAAGTCGTGTAAATAATTCAAGCTATCTATTTTGTCAGGGCCGCGAGGTAGTGCATATAGTTGAAAGGAAGTCGTTGGCGTAGCTTCATCATATTTAATTTGTCCTATACTATTCCAGTCAGTAGTCAAAAGGGTCTCTGCCAGCTTATCACCTGTAGGTTGTCAAATAAATTGAATAGTTGGTAATTCATTCATCTCCCCACCGTTTGTTTTTATTTATTTATTTTTATAGTATATATAAATTATTTTGTTGTTAAATAGTTATTTTATTTATTATACAAATTTTATTTTTATTAAAAAATTGTTGTATTATTTTATTTAAAGAATATTTTTATTTTATTTATTATATAAAATTTATTTTTATTAAAAAATTAAAAAATTATTTTATTTAAAAAATATTTTAATTATATATTATGTGTATATAAAATAACGACACCAGCCCCGTTTTTGCAGGCAAAGGCTATCCAGCCCCCAAAATGGCATGGGGCATGGATATCCACATGATACCCATCATGTAACTTACAGTACTGCGGACAAATAATATAACTCATTTCATACAACGGGAAATTAATGTTAGGAAAATTTTAGTAGTAGGTAATGTATGCAGGTTTCAGTTAATTTATTTTACCTAATTTAATAATTTATTTGAAACTATTTAAATAATTTATTTAAATTTATTTATATAATTCATTTAAACATATTTAATTAATTTATTTAAACTTTTTCATTTAATTAATAATTTTTAAAAATGGTATAAATTCATTTTTTATTAAAAAAATTAATTTATTTAAGTGTTTACGCTCTTTATTTGTATTTTTATTAACAGTTTGTGAAATGAATTTTATATCATTTTTAAAAATCTATTAACTAAATGAAAAAGTTTAAATAAATTAATTAAATAAGTTTTAAAAAATTATATAAATACATTCAAATAAATTATTTAAATAAAATCAAATAAATTATTTATATAGATTCAAATAAATTATTAAAAATAATTAAATAAGAGTTTAAATGAATTATATAGCAATACGACGCCAAATACGTTATTTTAATGGAAATCAAATAAATTATTTATATAGATTAAAATAATTTTATTTAAATTTATTTCCCTCTATTCATTTTAACATATTTAATTAATTTATTTAAACTTTTTCATTTAATTAATAATTTTTAAAAATGGTATAAATTCATTTTTTATAAAAAAAAATTAATTTATTTAAGTGTTTACGCACTTTATTTGTATTTTTATTAATAGTTTGGAAAATGAATTTTATATCATTTTAAAAAATCTATTAACTGAATGAAGAAGTTTAAATAAATTAATTAAATAAGTTTAAATAAATTATATAAATACATTCAAATAAATTATTTAAATAAAATCAAATAAATTATTTATATAGATTCAAATAAATTATTAAATTAGATAAAATAAATTAACTGAAGCCTGTATACTCAAATTTTCCTGACATTAATTTCCCAGAGTTATATTATTTGCCCATATTACTGTCAGTTACATCGATGGGTATGATGCGCATATCCATGCCCCATGTCGTTTTGGGGGCTGCAGTTTTCCTTTCCTTTGGGAGAAGCCGAACGGAGAAGGCCTACTAAAATGGGTATTGCAGAGGCCTGGCTGATTGCAATGAGACCGTGTCTTTGCCCGCCTTAAACGGCGAGCACCGCTAAAGGGTCCTCTGACAGCCCCGACCGTTCTTGTTCGTTGTCGCCCAAAAGTTTCACGAGGAAGGACACCGCGCCTTCCTCCACCACTCTGAGGGCGTTTGTCTTTGAAAATGGCTAAATTGAAGAGCACCGAGACGGCATCTAGTTTGCCCCGCGGGGTTCCGGTGCGTAGCAGGTCCACCAATGCCGGAATGGCGTCTGGTTTCTAGCCTATGATTTTCTTGTGATCGTTGACGGTGGAGAGCTGAGGATCGTCGCCGCTGCGTTTTCCTTGGCTTCCACGCTGCGCCCGGCTTTGAGGATATTGATTATCGAATCCATGGAGTCCGTGGCCTCCAAGATGACTTTCTTGTTGTTGGGGAAAATGGAGAGATTCAACAGTGCCGTCACGACATTTTCCTGAGTTCTGGCATCAGACGAGGAGAGAAGCGATATCAGCAACGGAATCGCCCCGGCCTCTGCGATGCAGGCACGGTTGTCCATCTCGCACTTTGCAAGAAGGCGAAGTTCGTAGGCGACCTGCCTTTTCACCTCTGGTGTGCGGCTGCAGAGCTTCTCCACCAGAAAAGCAGCGGTCAATTTGGTGGCCTCGAGTGCCGCTTTAGGTGGTGGCCACGATTTCTAACGAAGCGTTACGGTTACTCTTTTCTGGCTTGTCGAAGGGGACGCCATGACTTTCGCACCAGTGTTGTACCAGGTTTCGCAAAGCGTAGTTTGGAATGAGATTGTTGTGTACCAGAACCTGCCCGCTCTTGGGACAGGTGGAATTACCTTCGTCGATCCAGCGGGTTATGGAAAAGCGATCGTATGTCTGGCCAGTTGAGACGATCACCGGATCACGCATCAGGTCCAAAGATATCGGGCACCAAAAATCGTCAGGAATGGCATATCCCTCTTCGCCATTTTCAGGCTTTGAATTTGAACCAGTGGTAGTGTTTTTAGCGGTTTCTGATTCCATGTCGGTGACGCCAAACAAGACGCATTTGCAGTAGCGGATGAGGCTTATCAGACTGTAGATCAAAGGAAACTGGACCGTCAACGTGTTGAAGTAAATACGTGAGGGTTCCCGGTGGGGTCTCCGGCATCAGACTGGAGGAGATCCCGGTGGAGTTCCCCACGTATAATAGCCAATCGGCTAAAAATGGGTTTATGCAAAAGTTCCTGTCATGCCCCATGTGATTTTGTACGTGTGAGCATGTGAAATGTCAGACATTACGTAGAGAAACACGGCTCCTCGCGGGTCCCATCTTCCACCGTTTCGGTGTGGATGAGGATAAGACTGGAGGTAGATTCAAAGCTTCTTTTCTTGACTGATGCGCTTACCGTGAACCTCCCAGGGTACTTTTGAGCATGTGAAATGATCATTACATAGGTTGCTTAGCTTCTTTTTTTCTAATCTCAGTTTCTCTCTGAGATTTTCTTTTGCAGTTTTATGAAACGTCGTCGAAGGATCCTTCAGCTTAAGTTGATTCAATATTGAAGTTACTGCAATATGTTTAGGGACCATGGGATTGTTTTGTTCAATACAAATATGGGGGAAGAACGATGGTGCGTTTTCAAGTCCTTTGGCGAGGTATGTTAGGAATCTTTATTTGCTCCAAATTTGCTTCCCTCATTTACCATTTTATCGATGCCAGTAAAAAACTGTAATTCTGTACCATATATGCTTTTGGCAATAATTCTGTACCGTATATGCTTTTGGCAATAGTTGTATTGAGGGAAACCATAATGTTTTCAGGAGTTGAAAGTTTTTTTTGTTTTTTGTTTTCTGTGTTCCTGTACCTATTTTAGGATTGTATATTGGAGATGATTAGGAAGAATGCAATTCAGAAAAAAATTATCATGCTAATTACAGTTGGCCAAAATCATATCTAAAAAGATTTTCATAGGCTGTGAATACGTTAAGTCCTCCTCCACAATAACATACACACATATATAGATTTTCTGATAAACTTAAAATGTAATTGATTTTAATAATTGAGTTTCAAATGGACTTGTGAGTTAGTTGAAGGGGTGGAGTTTTGGGGAGGGACCAGTACCATATAATCTTGGTTCAAACTTTATGAAATTGATCGTAATTTCCTTTCTTCAACAACATTCACAATATTCATTTAAACTGTTTTAATAATAAGAAAACATATTAAATATGTTTAAGTCTAAGATAATAGAATAAATGATTTTTTAATGAATAATGTTTTTATATGCTATATTTGAATATAATAATATTAAGTGAAGTATTCAAATTTATTAAAGAATTGTTAGAAAACTACTTTCCATAAAAAATAATTAGGTAGTCAATCTAGTGATTCTATGTGAGCAAGAAATAGAGAGGCTATCAAACACAGAAGGAAAGTCATTTCAAATGAGAAAACTTGCTAAGGAAAAACTTGGCTCATCATGTTTGTAATTCTTAGATAAATTTAATCTCACACTTCTAGACTCACTTGAAGTATAGAATATCAATCACACATGTATATTACAATCCCCCAACAACCTTAAACTCAAGACCTAGTAAATTTATCACACTTGAGGGAATTCAAGAAACCAAAGGCCCAACCCATAAGGAATCAAATTTTTCATGTTTTCCTTTATCCTCAAACTTGGAGTTCTACATGAAGATGAAGCCCCGAACCTGGGACTCCCTTTAGATAGCCTTTTCATCAAAAATCTATATTTTTTTCTTAGTAGTTTCCTCTCATGGGCACCCCTCCTAGCTTCTTCTATCTTGGTTAGATCATGCACTCTTTGGGACATGGTATCCTCTTCTTCACCTTTATGTTGCTACAATAGTATTTATGATGGTAATTCAAGGTTGGCTTCCATGCTATATACCAACTTAGATAGATTCCTACCAATAGCCTTCTTATTGGTTATTCTATTTTCCCAAACGACAAATTTTAGTTTACCATCCCACCTTTTCTTGTTTGCATCCATATTATTTTTTATGATGTTCGTGATACATTTTTTGCTAGACTTATCTTTTCCATCTCCTTGTGGATGTTAAGGGGATGAATGTGTCAGAACTATCCCATTATGAGAACACACGTCAAGGATGTCATAGGATCTGAAACACAATGCATTATCAACAACTATCCATAATGACGCAACAAACCTTGTGATGATGTTATTCAATAAGAATTCAATCACTACCTTAGATGTAGCATTTCTCATGGGGATTACCTCCACCCATTTGGTGAAGTAATCAATTGTCACACACACACACACACACACACACACACACACACACACACCCAACTATTGAAATGGAGCCTCAACTGAAATGGTTGTGAGGGGAGTGTACCTATAAAATTCATCTTGCAAATAGTCTTGGTCACATCCTTGAACAATATGGGACACCAATTTCCTACTCTCATAATCTAATGATAAATAGTCTTCAACATGAATGAATCCTTGGTGGTAGTTGTTAATGACCTTTTCTTATTGCTCCTCATCTAAACATTTAAGGAGTACATCATCAAGGTTTCATCACATTAATTGGCCTTGGAGCAATCATCACATTGTTTGACAAACTTGGCCACATCCTTGAACAACATGGGACACCAATTTCCTACTCTCATAATCTAATGAAAATTAGTCTTCAACATGAATGAATCCTTGGTGGTAGTTGTTAATGACCTTTTCTTATTGCTCCTCATCTAAACATTTAAGGAGTACATCCTCAAGGTTTTGTCACATTAATTGGCCTTGGAGTAATACATATATCTGAGCTACAAGTTAAATGTCCTCTTTTATTGATCATCTAACTCTACAAGACAACTCAAAAATTTTAAATAAAACACAATGTCCTTATAACAAGGATAATCCCTCAAATGATGAGGAAGAGATGGGTCAAAGCTCACATAACACACTTTAGTTGCATCCAAGTTTCTATCAACAATTAACATGGCAAGACCTTGAATATTAGATAATATTTCGAGTTACATTATAGCAAGATAAGAAGAAAATAGAAGGCTATATAAGGGGAGAGATTTAGTAGTGGAGTTCAAATTTTCGCTCTTTAAGTTTCGAAATAATGCCATTTTTAATGAAAATCTCATCACACTTTGTAGCAGAGTTGAGATCTTAAAGTTATTGCTTGGAGTTTTAGGTATCAATAATGTGGTCATATAAGCTACATCTTTATTGAGTCATTTGAAAACACCTAAAACAAGGTAGATTGAAATGAGTGTATCAAGACATGTATTATCAATCACCATATGATTAGTTGTATTACTCATCAAAAAAATTTAAGGTGACTTAAAAGGGATTAAAATTATTGCTTGGGGAAATATCGTGGAAATGTATCCCAGGTGGAACGCATGTTGTTCGTAGTCTAGTTGTTGTACTATGGTGTGACAACTAACCACCGCATCTTCCTTAGTCGTTGCATGAATGATTTATGCATGTTTTATGGTCTTTTTGTTTTTGTTTTGAGTTCTTGAATAGAACAAACAATGCTTTTAGACACACTTAAAGAATGCAACTTTATTAGTCCCGGCCTATAAGTGGATACTAATGCTTTCATTTGGACAAGTTGCTATTAGTTGGGCTTTTTGAATCGTGCTAACGGTAAAAAATGGAGGACAATTTGAATGTTTCAAATATTTTTGAATATTTTATATAATTTTTAGTTTAATTTACTGGTAGAGACCATTTTTTCTTCCCATTAGACTTTTCGTTTATGAAAGTGTTAATAATAGAATATTTTTTAAAAACCAATCACACAACATTAAAGGCAAGAAAGAGTGCAGCTTCTAAAGATTGTTCAATTTCAACTTTTCTCCTTAAAATGAGGCCCTTATTTTTTATTGGCTCTCTAATGTCTCTCTTTTATGTTGTTTTTTAAACACCTACCAAGCAGGCGTGCTAGAGTGCAATTACAAGTGTCTTAGATGTCCACTAAAACAATGTTTGTTGAATGCCACTTGTTTATCTTCTTGCCACTACGTATGCATGTCCTTTTGATTGTGCTATGTCAATTGACAAAGATGGACCTATTGCCTCTTGCAACAATGCAGATAGAAGCAGAGCATCACTAAGAGTTTGTCATTTGGGTTTCTTTTTCATTTAGTGGGTAATCAAAAGGAAGTGATCTGCTCGAGTTATTCCCATAAAGAACTTGGGGATACTGGTGCTTCATTTATTTTTCTTACAGAGTTCAAGCTAATTAGTAAAGTTGTAATGATTGAAACCTTCGACATAGTTGAAGGCAAGGATGACGAGCAATGAAGAATCATACATTATGCACAAGAGGCACAGGGGGCTACAGAGAGAGGCATGCTTGGTCCTTTTGGGCTAGTAACAAACAAACAACTTGTTATTTACATTGTTAAAGTCCCAGATGGGCAGCCCAAGACATCTTTCTGCTATGGAATTTTGCCACCATGATGCCTACTCGTACCAAAATAGGGGCTCTGGAATAGGTATCCAGGAATTCAGGTTGTAAGGCTTTTCTTTACTTTTATTTGAGTGTCGTATAGGTTGTGTGGGTTGTTTTCTTTATGTTTTATTTTTGATTTAGGGATATAGATATATTTTGAACTTTGGGTATTAGATTGAGATATTAGGATTTGGGTTTAGAATTTCAAAATTATATTTTTATGGGGGATGCAATTTTTTGGATTTAGGGACCTAGATGGAGTTAAACTTAGGATCGTGGAATTTGGATTTAGAATTTTGAGATTGGATTTTAGATGGGGAATACATATTGTATATTGGGATATAGGCATTATATTTGGATAATTCAATCGATGTGTAGGATTTTTGCATTTGAAGATAGGATGAGATTTTTGAGATGTAGATTTGGGTATTCAACCTTGACTCATTGCTTCTCTTTTCTTCTGAATCTAAATTAATTTCTTTCTTTCTTTTTATCTATGGATTGATATTTCTATTTGGATACGTTTTTAGTTTTTACATGCTTTTGATTTGATATTTTACTGAAGAAGCAGTAACTATATTTAGTATAAATAAAGTAGCTGATTGAGGAGACCTGATTAAAATTGATGTTTACAGTCAGGTCTACTTGGAAAGGTTGCTCCCTACATGTTATGTGGTAGCAATGTTGAAAGGTTGAGCTAGGGTATTCGCCAATCATTGCTTTCCATATGCTAGCCTTCATCTCCTCGATAATTTTCTCCCATTGAATTGAGACTAACACATAGAAGGAAAGAAAACAAACCCATGCAACCTATATGACACTCAAATAAAAGTAAATAAAAACTTTACAATTTGAATACTTTATGCAACACATATGCACAAGCCCTATAACAACAATTAAACCCCAACACAACCACTAATCCATTTCCCCCATATAGATCCAATTGCTAATCATAATCTCCCAAAATCAAACCCTGCACAACTATTCACCCCTCTCCCCTATATAGGTCCAAATGCTAGTCATAATCTCCCTCTGTAGGCCTATTTCACTTTTATTCATCATTTTGAGGTGACACATTAACATTTACCCACCTACAATCAAAATTCATCTCATAGCTTGTGCATAAAATTATTCAAAATGGGTGTCTACTTAGTATGCACTCACACACCTTCTTGTCATGCCCCATGTGATTTTGAAGTTGTGAGCATGTGAAATGTCAACATTACAGAGGGTGCTTAGCTTTTTTTCCCAATATCTTATTATTGTTGCCCATCATTCACGGCTTTATCCCCATTGTACTCTTGATAGAAAGTCTCGTTGCGTTACAACTGTCGATAACTCCTCGCAGATCCCACCTTCCACCGTTTCGGTATGGGTGAGGGTAAAAGGGAAGGTAGAGTCAAAACTTGTTTCTTGATTGATACGCTTCCTGTGGTGAGCATGTGAAATAAGCATCCGTGAACCTCCTAGGGGAAATAAGTGCCCGTGAACCTCCCAGGGTACTTGTGTGCATGTGAAATGTCAGAGATTCCATAGGGTGCTTAGTTTTTTTTCTATAATCTCAGTCAGAGTAGCGTGTCATCTATTTCTCTTAGAGATTTTCTTTTGCAATTTTATGAAACATCGTCGAAGGATCCTTCTACAGCTTAAGATGATTAGGAAGAATGCAATTCAAAAAAAAATATCATGTTGATTAAAGTTGGCCAAAATCATATCTAAAAGATTTTCCTAGGTTTTGAATACCCTCTGCCACTATAACATACATATATATTTTTTAATAAATGTAAAATGCAGTTATTGAAAACACACATAAAGGATTTCATAGGATTTGAAACACAATGCATTATCAACAACTATCCATAATGGCACAACAAACCTTATGATGATGTTATTCAGTAAGAATTCAATCACTATCTTAGATGTATTTCTCATGGGGATTGCTTCCACCCATTTTATGAAATAATCAATTGTGACATATGTATGTGTGTGTGTTTATGTATATATGTATTATATGTTGTTAAATTTCTTAGTCACCTCCTCCCAAAAATCTATGCCCAACTATTGAAATGGAGCCTCAATTGAAATGGTTATGAGGGAAGTGCACCTAAAAAATTCATCTTGTGAGAGAATCTTTAGCAAGAATCACATTGTTTGACAAACTTGGCCACATCCTTGAACAACGTTGGCCACCAATATCCTACTCTCATAATCTAATGAGAAATAGACTTCAACAAAAAAATCCTTGGTGATAGTTCTTAATGACCTTTTTTGATTGCTCCTCATCTAAAAATTTAAGGAGTACACCATCAAGGTTTCTCCACATTAATTAGCCTTGGAGTAGTACATACCTTTAAGCTGTCAGGTTTGATGTCCTCTTTTATTGATCATCTAGCTCTATAAGACAACTCAAAATCTCTAAATAAAACACAATATCCTTATACCAAGGATAATCCCTCAAATAATGAGGAAGAGATGAGTCAAAGCTCACCTAATGCACTTTAGTTGCAACCAAGTTTCTATCAATGATTAAGATGACAAGGCCTTGGATATTAGATAAGATTTTGAGTTATATTATAGCAAGATAAGAAGCAAATATAAGGCTATTTAAGGGAGAGGATATAGTAGTGGACTTTAATTTTTCAATCTTTAAGTTTCTAAATAATAAGTCATTTTTAATGAAAATATCATCACACTTTGTAGGTGAGTTAATATCTTAAAGTTATTGCTTGGGGTTTTGGGCATCAATAATGTGGCTATTTGAGCTACATCTTTATTGAATTGTTTGAAAACACTAAAACAAGGTAGATTAAAATGTGTGTATCAAGGCATGTATTACCAATCACCATATGATTAGTTGTTTCTTTGATGTGACTTGTAAAAATGGATAATTTTGTTATTTTTAGATGCAAACATAACTAGTTATGCTTAACTTTATAAGTAATGGATAAAGTCCAAAAGGCCCTTACTACATAACATCATCGTTATTGTGGTGCATGGGCCCGACTATTAGGTCCTCTCCCCTACCACAAGAATAAAATTTTATTTGTACAAAAAATAACCACAAGATTGTAATTTTTAATGAATTTGATAAATAACCATTACATAATAGTTCAAATTATTATTTCAAGAAGGAATTTAGAAAGAATAATAGGATTCTAAGGTTTAACATGCACCATCAATTCAATTATTGTGAAACCTTCCAATATGGAATTTGATGAAATATAAAATACAAACAATTTCCCACATTAACCTTATGAGAAGAATGTTGGTTGACAACATGATCATGATGATGTGAAGAGATTGCTAAGTGGGGAGATTGTTGGAGATTGATGTGCATGATAGTATATGGTGTTGGAATTGATGACAACCCATTATTGATGGCAACCCATGGCAAAGATGCAAAAGTGTTGGTCCAGAGAAGACCAAATGATTGGATAATTGCCTAAGTCTAGAGTATAGTTTTCAGTGTTCACTGAACTAGTTTTGAGGTTCGCATTGCTCTGCTATGCATAATTTGGTTATATGGTTTTGAGGTAACATTGGTACATGTTGGAAGACTCTAAATCCAAAGTTTCATGACTTGATGTTTTTGTAGAATTGAAGATAATGATGACAAAGTATCGATCTAGAAATGATAGTGGCGATGACATAGTGTATGTTGGAATGCTTTGATTCCTTTGGGGATGAATATTTTGCTATATGGATTTGAGGAAGTGTTTTTGTGGATGTAGATGTTAGTAGTGTGCATGCTCCAAGTGGCAAGTGTTTTGTTGGTCTATGTGTCGAGTTATGAGTGAACAATTGGTTCATTCTATTTTTACATCACTAGTAGTGCCGACCTAAGGTTTTGAGATTGTGTGGAGTTGAGTTATGCAATAAGAAAAATCGTGGGATTAATATGTCATGCCAACCTATCTCAATGTGTTATACGCTTTGGTTCTTTTCGCACTTGAGGCGTAAGGCGTATATGTTAATATTTTGGGCCAACAAGTTATGAGGATGCATGGTACATCTATTAGGTTGATCTAATTGATGTTTTGGTTAATTGTGGTATATGTACAAGGTTAATTCCTTGTGTGGATAGAGTAGTATGTGTATGATGTGATTAAGTGTATGTGTGAGATCTGGTGTAGAGAAGTGTGAATTGTAGTTGTGGTGAAGTATGCAATGTGTTAAGTCATTTTTATGAGCTTTAGTGGAATTGTATCTTCAACATAGGTCAAATGTATTGTTAGCAATTCATATTTGACAGTGAGCCACCCTTCTCTTTATCTCTTTCTATTTTGAGCAGTGAGACCTTTGGTAGTGAGCCACTAATAATGAGCCATTTTCCTTTTTGGATAGTGAGTTGGGTTTAGGTGATGGTGGGTATAGGATGAGTTTAGGTTGGCATTGAGTTTTTTGTTTGTGTGAAGGTGGGTAGAGAATTAGAGGGTTCTTAGGATGTCCCACGGGGTATGTATGGGGTCCACTAATGGAAACTCGTGCATTCATAACCTTAGCTATATTGGTTTGATGTGTGAATTTAATCATCTCCAAAATTCACATTACATTCACACTTTACCTGACATAGTAATAGTAAATAGTAAATACATAATTCAGGGTGTAACATACTTCCTCCCTTGTGAATCATTGTCCCCAATGATCTATAGCACTTTAACATACAAATTAAGTGAAATAAAGTTTTACTTACTATTCTCACAATATGTAAGATTTATAAAACATTCATCCTAGGTAGCATCACTCTTTGTAACCTTGTCCTTCTTGGACCTTGCTTTGAATGCCCTCACTATCGCAATATAGGGAAAATTTGTATGCCTCACACATACTTACTCTCCCAAAGAGCTTTATTACATTATCATATATACACATCCTAGGTACAATAGTAATTATACATGACACCTAAGACATAGTGATCGGAAATCATTGGCTCAATAATTTAACCTTAGTATAATCCAAATAGATAAGGAATGTCAGTGCATTGTACACTACACCATGGGTCCCATCCTTCCCCTTTGGTATTTACACTTTTAGACAACTCAAAAACTGAATCTATCCATCACTTGCACATCATTTTTCATAAAGTATTGTTCTTGATTACTTGTCCATCTTGAGCATAATATTGCTCTTGGATAGCTATCAAATTCTGATACTGCATCATAATTAAGCTTTGTATTGAAAAAGTTTCATTGATCTCTTCGATCTATTACTCCTTTTTGACAATCTATCAAGTCTATGATTAACCCTATTTCTAAGCATATTTTAGCCTAATAGAGTTTCCAACCTTCCTTTCCATGTAATGGTCCAAACCTCAATGTTAGAAGTTTATAAATCATTCAAGATTTGATTTACCATTTTTTCCTATTTGGCTATAATAATATATTGTGCATTCACTCAATTGAATGTTTCATAGTATGATCATGGTCTACTCAACCCTATCATTATTTTTCCGTTCATAACTAAGATAACCTTCTCAAGAATACTAAGCAATTACTTCTCACAATATATTATTTCAGACCAAAATCCTATAAATCAAATTTCCAAATAGCGTCGATTTCCTTGGGTGAGTCTGTCCACTAGAACATTATGTTAGTTTTACCGACATAGACATGTTGGTCTATCTTGTGTCCTACCACTCTCCCTATGAAATATCAAGAGAGTATACATGTCCCATCGATGATGACATCTGGTCTTCATTTCCTGGCATTCTAGACATTATCTTACCACATTTCGTGCAACCTCTTACTCTATCTTTTCCCAGGTTATAGTGGTTTCTCATTCGAAAATTCCCTCTGTCGTTCCAATGTCCTAACTTTGACATTAATTTCCTCATTTCATTCTTGAATCTTCCAAAATTTTGGGTACATGGGTTCTTTACATCCAATAATAGTCCATTCTTTGACTAAGCGAAAACCTATTTTGTGGTCTCATTCCACATTTATTTCCCAAGTAATAATGTTTAGGAGTTTCACAGAGATAATTCCCATTTATCTCAGGACATCCATAGCGTGGATTTCTTCTCTCGAATTATTTCCAAAGATGCAATTCATCTTTT
>VDFB02082044.1:0-13643 GCA_007258455.2 Sequoia sempervirens
AGAAATTGATTAGAATGGGATACTACTGGCCTACAATGGAGAGGGAATCATTCAATTTTGTAACGAAGTGCTCTAAATGTCAGATAGATGGAAATCTCATTCATGCACCTGCACAAGAACTACAACCATTTGTACCAACCTGGCCATTCACTCAATGGGGCTTGGATTTAGTGGGAAAGATTCATCCTTCATCTTTGAATAGGCACAAGTTCATCATCACAACAATAGAGAATTTTTTCAAATGGATTGAGGCAGTACCTCTCACTAAGGTCACTGGCAAACAAATCTCATCATTCATACTCAACTATCTCATTTGTCGGTATGGAATTCCCAACTCCATCATCACTAAAAAAATGGACGATCATTCAAGAATCAAGATGTTGACAAACTTTGTGAGAGATTCCATATTCAACACAGATACTCAACACCTTATTATCCACAAGGGAATGGCCAAGAAGAGGCCTCAAATAAAACAATATTGAAAATTTTAAAGAAGACTGTGAATGATGCAGGGAAAGATTGGCACATTCAACTCAATCCCGCATTATGGGCTTACCGAATAGGTATCCGAATTCCAACAGGAAAAAAACCATTTTCTCTCATCTATGGAGCAAAAGCCATCCTACCTTGAGGTTGAGATTCCATCACTTAGAGTATCACTGAAAGGTCTCATAACAAATGATGAATACAAAGTTTCTCAACTCCAAGAACTGGAACTTCTTAATGAAAAGAGACAACAAGCAGTTGATCATTTGAAAGCCTATCAACAAATGATGTCTCACAGATATAATCACAGAGTCAAACTGCATACTTTTTAGGTTGGTGATCTTTTTCTAAAAGAAAACCCACGCAATCAATAAAACAAAGAAAAGAAAGGAAAATTTGAACCCTAATTGGTTTAAGGTCCATATGTAGTCATAGTGTATAGTTCGGGGTAACGCCACCAGAGTTTTCAATGAAGTCGGGGGACCTATTTGATGAACCATCAACAACATGCACAAAAGTATTATGTCAAAAGCGGTTATCATCAGAAGTCGAATTTCCGCTCTCGCGAAACAAAAACAGCAAAGTCTGAAACAAATAGCAGACAAAGTCTTGAAGAAACACAAAAACAATAGAAAAAGTCTTTAAAACATGGCTACCCTAGTGAAAACCTGGTAAACAGGCATCTTGGTAATGACAAAAAAAGAAAAAAAGAAAAATGCAATAAAAACAAATAGTGAAAATCTAGCAAACAGACACTATTTGTAACTCTCCATCTATTAGTTCATTTTTTGCACTAGGCTTTCATTTCACGCATCTTTCCTTTATCTTAGGATCATACCAGCATCATGTTGCCAGCATTCACCTAGAGCAATAACGTCTTACCATGGCTTTATTTTTGGTACATATCCATTTCACCAAGTTGTGTCAAAATACTGGGGGAAAATGTTGACATAATCTGGGGCAACCAACTTTCAGATTCTACCAAAATAGCTCAACAACGCTATAGAACTCGGCCATGCAAACAAACAATCAAAACTCATGAACAACTATCCAATCATCGATCCATATTGCAAACGATTTTTTAGCAAAATAGCATATCATGACTCATATCTGGATGATCTAAAATCTGAATAATCATTGAAATATCAGTTTTACATTTTGAACAATGGTTGTTTTATTTTTTGATATCATTTCTCTAGAGCACACTCAATGATGTACTAAACTAGAGTGGCAAGGAAGGAGGATGATTTTTCTTTGTCTATTGTACAGAGGTTAACTATCGACTTGATGCAAATATGTCGTGAAACATGAATTCCAAAGAATATCATTGACAAAAATTCCACATTTGTATTAGAAGGTGGTTAGTCTTTACGTGTATATGCAAGAAATGCTCAGGTCATCTTGGTTCAATTATACCTCGATGCTTGTGTTCGCTTGCTATATCAAAAATCATGAAAGTTGTACTCAGGTCATCAATGGTGCTAATCTCCCCTCTGATGCTTGTACATACTTCCAACATTTTATTCATCTCTATGATGATTCACGAAAGCTACCTGAAGGATCAATGAATAGTTGGTTTTATTTAGTTGCATTTCATTTAGATTAATGTATATATTTTGCATACTGGATTTGCATTAGAGTTTCAAACAAAACTGAACAAATAAATCAATGGTTGTCATGTCTCTTTGGACTATATGTGGAGGACATTCGGACATTTGTTTCATCCTCATTTCAATATCATTTCATCTCGGTCTTGTGCATATCATATAGTTTAACATCCATCATTGGGATCCTTTCCTATTTATGTATCCTTCATGATGCATTATATTTTCATGTTTCATATCATTTCATTGCATATCATAGGACATTCTCAGTTTTATCATCGTGGTTTTATTCTCATACCATTATGATTCGTTATCATTTCATATCATTCATTTATTTTTCATTCTTCATACTATGTTGTTCCATTCTTTCATCCATTTCCATTCCATTCCATCCATTCCTTCCATTCCATTCCTCCATTCTATTCCATTTCCATTCCATTTCCATTCATTCCATATCATATTTAATTCATTATCATTCCATCATCCATTTCATTTTCATCATTTAAATGTTTCGTCCATCCACATGTCATTTCATTCCATATCCACCTCATTTTCATTTCATATCCCATTTTATCATGTCATCAATCTTTTTCATATTCGTTACATTTCAGAGCATACATTTTATCATTAGTAAATATTTTCACATCATTTATCATTCACATCTTTTCTCATTTTCCATACCATTTTATTTGATGCATTTCACAAACATACCATCCATCATATCATCATCATTTATAGCATTTGAAAAATTCAAAAACACAATAATTTCATACAAACATCACATTTCCACATCATTAATAATTCATATCATATCATATCATCTCGGCACATTGAATTTTTACCATCATCATTCACCTACATAAGATTATCAGTACACATCATATAGCATATCATCATATCATATTCATATCACATCATCCTATAAATCATGTTAGTTAGTAGATCATATATTAAAATCCATATCGCATAAGCAAGAATATAAATGCATATCCATCTCATATCATCATATCAAATGCAACACATCATCAAAAAATCATCATTGTTGCATATCATCGCTCATAAAAAATACATACAAATTTCCAATAGTCCAATGACACTTAAATGTCGAGAAAGATACATGAGATATGATAAAAAATCAATATACATGCTCCAAAGAATATGGGATACAACACATAAAATCATCCATACATCACGGTTGGCTGGTGGAACCCCCTGAGGGAGCTGACCTCAAGGATGGTGGCCTCCCACTGGTCCCTACATCTGGATCCCGTCATGGCCCTGTAACCCCCATGCTCTAGTTAGTTTTCCGTGTCTTGCTCCTAGTCCTAGTATGGGACCTTGTGAATGGATCTCGGTGCTCAGGAGTACATAACTCCTCATATTGGACTCTATAGTACTCTGCCTCCCTCGCTATCTCCATGCCCTCTGCAATAGCCTCTCGCAAGGATGCACTCTCCACAGTGTCCATTAGCCTCTGAGCAACACCCTCGTCCTCTATTTCCCTCCATCTCAAAGCATCCCTCTCTATAATCAACTTGGCTATTTATGGGTTTGGGGTAGGAGCCTATGCCTGTGCTTGTGCCTATTCCTGAGCTTGAGCCTCTACCTAAGCCTGAGCCTGTGCCTGTGCCTAAGCTTGTGACTATGCCAGTTGTGCCTATAGTTGTGCAACCAATCCTTGTGCCTGCACCAACTAACTCTGCAACTGCACCTACTATCCCTACAATATCTGCACCTAGGCCTAAAGGGTATCTATCTATCCCTGCTATGAAGAGAAACCAACCCTCATCACTATCCTCCGCCCAATCCCTATCCTTGGCCTCCGCATGATCTAGAAACCCCTAAGAATATCTAACCTCGGCCTCACTAGCACCTACCCCTCATCCCCGCTGTCATCCCCATCATCCGCATCAGAGCTATCCTGCTCCTCTCCGCTCTCCTCCTCATCTCCCCCAACCGCTACCTGCTCCCCACTTGCCACATCCTCCTGTCTCCCTACCCCTGGTTGTGGTACTACCAAAATCGGTGATGGCTCATCGGGACCAGTAAACCATGGAAAGGGATGTGTATGGTAATATGCTAAGTACTCATCAGACATACGAGCATCAACAATATCTCGCATGTCATCCCATGCCTCAGGCGCTAGAGCCATATACTCTGTATAAACTATCTGGTATGAAATACCAGGTCCCCATCCTACCTAATCCTTGCTCCATGCATAGTGAGCAACTCCCTGAGGCATACCCTGAGTAAATCCAAACTGTCATTGTACTCACATGGCCAAAAACTTCTCAATGATGAAAGGGGTCCTCCCTATCAAAAATCATAGAATACCTACAAATGGCATCTTAAGGTGATTTGTATCCCATGGCTCACAATCTAGGTATGGCTGCCATATCACTGCATCAAGATCATCCAAGCACCATCTCCAGTAATCCACCTTGCCCAGCTTGGGCTAGACAAGGAATATAGCATAAGCATACACATAAGGTCTACCTAGTAACCTCACTCAAGGAAAAGTCGGGCTTGTCAGCACCATATGCTCCCACGCCTAGATCTAAAGTAAGGTCCCACTGCACGAAAAACTAGATGCACCCTTGTATACCACCAAATGTAAATCACGGTATAGGTGCGCCAACATGTAACTCCCCTAGGCATATCTCCAAGGCAATAACAACATATGCTCTAGGATCCTCCCCCATCCCACTGATAGCCCCTTTTCCCAACAATCCAGACAAAGAAGACCTCCAATGAACACACCTAACACTGCAGGCAAGGCTGGATATCCTCTAAATTGGCCCATGGCACCCAGTACCCTGCTATGTGTGCATCGCCATAGAATCTCCTCAGCGCATGGGTCCCACCAAGCTCCTTGTGATCATAGTACATAAAGGTGCCAACCATGGGAATACCAAGAATCTTGTAAACATCCTCTAGAGTCACAGACACCTCACCAGTCAGCAAATGAAAGGTGTTGTGCTTCGAATGCCACATCTCTGCCAATGTGGTTAATAGTCCCCTAATGACCCGAATCAGTGGCATGGCCAAAAAGGATCTCAATTCGCATGTCCCTATCAATGCTACCTCATCTGGTGTCATCTCAGCTATCCTATCCCACCCTACCAAGTGACGCTCCCTAATCTAGAGGTTTTTGAAAACCTCATATTTTTTGTTATCACAACAACAATCAATCAACATCATATCAAAGATTCAATCTCAAACAAAGTGGTGTAGGAGCACCAAGCTTGAATTTTACAAAGAAAGTCAAATGTTAGGTTTTAGGTGGTTTTGTGTCATTTTATGTTTAATAAGGTTGATTTAAACTATTTAAATGTATTCAAGTTGGTTTGGGGTCATTTGAGTCAAAAAATATAAAAAATACAAAATGTGTAAAAGTTGTCAAGGCAAAAATGCTGAAAAGTGCAAATTAGAGAGTTTAAAGGTTATTTAGTGAAAATGAAGTTAAAAAGTCAGTTATTCTCAGTTGGGAAGGTTCAATATGTCTTTAAAAACATTTATCCATGTTTGTAATGAAGGTTGGAGGCATTTGGAGAGAAATTTCAATAAAAGAACAATTGTGTTTTCCAGATTTTGCATATTTTTCACTGTTTTCAGGCCTGGTACAGAATTGTACGGAATTATTTTTGAAAATTTCTTATATGGGTGAATAGATAAATTAATTATGCTTTCAATACTTCACGGTTTTAGTGAAAATATTTGAGTTTGCATTTACGAAACGTTTTCACTAGAAACTACGTAATGACATCTTTTTGTATATGGGAGTTTTTAAGGGCACCCTAAAAATGTGAAAAGGTTATTCCACCTATACTGTGGGGTGAGTGTATCTCGGTGAATGGACCCAAATATATTACTAGGTATTGTGAAGTTCTAATTTACATGGGGTGTGTCCCATTTGGAGGTAATCAGGTGTGATGCCCTAGGTGGAAAAGTGTGAATTTCCATTGCAAGATGATGGCTCAAAGAAGGAATATGATGGTGCAGCATTGGTAGAGGATGTGGGTGAGTTTCTAGAGAATCTCTAAGTGTATTGGAAGGTGTTTGAACAGGTTAGTGAATTTTTAGAAACTGGAGTAATACAACAACCTAAAGCGTCGAAAATGAGGGTTTTTGTGGGTGTCTTGTTGCAAGGTGATTCTCAATATGAAAGTTGTGGATTTAATAGTTTTTGGGCATTTTAATTGCTGCCCCAAGGTTTCATAAGGTTTGGTGGAGTTTAAAGTGTACCTTCTTTGTAAAAGTGGGCTAATTCTACTAGCCCTTGGATACGGTGACTTAATGTTTTTCTATGTTTTGACAAATGAATCTTACTTGTAAGCTTGGAAATGTCTTTTTGATGGAATATGGATGTTATATGGATGATCAGTGGGTGTTCTTATAGTTTTCTTTGAGGAATTGGTCTTTCAGTTGCTCAGTTGTGAATTGGAAAGCCATAGAGCTGACCCTATGGAAGTTGTGCTAATTATTTGATTTTGAATTGGTGTTTGGTTTTCAAAACTTGGTTGAATGTACCTCCACCCTGCTCTGCATCATAGTGGTATTAGAGCAAGGAAGTAGATCACTTGAAGATTGCAGGAGAAGCATTGGAAGATACAAGGCACTATGCACTTCAAAAGGTTGGATGAGAAAGAAGGACAAATGAGACATGCTACCTTCCAGACCAGATGCAAATGCAGAGGTAAGATCTGTAAAGTAATGATTGATTCAGGTTCCTTCAGTAATGTTGTTTCAGAAGAAATGGTTGAAAAATTGCATTTGACAAAGTTAAAACATGAATCACCTTATAGGGCATACTGGGTAAATGATAGTCAGCATGTTGTGGTTAGAGAGCAAGCATTGGTAGATTTTGAAATTGGTCCTTATAAAGATGTTCTATTATTTGATATTATGCCTATAAGGGATTGTCATATGATACTAGGAAGGGTTTGGCAATATGATAGATTTGCTATGCATGATGGGAGGCTTAATGTGTATGAAATTGAAAAGGATGGGCAAAGGTATATTCTGAGTTGTTTGCAGGAAGAAGGGACACAAAGAAGGATAGGGATGTGTGGAAAAAGAGAGATGCTGGAGCAAAAGGAACAAGGGAACCCGGAAGAGACAATAGGGCATAGCATAGTTGCAATGGAGAAAGAAAAACACCATGAAGCAGCATTGGGAAGGACAGTGCAGATTGAAGACATCCGGGGAACAAAGAAGTGAAAGGTCGGGGATAGGAACTTTGATAAGGATAGAAAGTGAATTTCAAGGGTCTGGCTCCATAAAGATGCGGGAACAAACGGAGTACGATAAAGCCATCAAAGGTTTCAAAGGTGTAGAAGATAAAGAAAGATGCTGGATATCAAAGACAATGGAGGAAGAAGAAAAATAGAAATAAAACTGATAAAGTGAAGTTTAATAGAAACTAACAATGTAGAAATGTAAATTAAAGAGGATGTAGTAGATAGTCGGGTTGTGTTCTAAGCAATGGATAAAGTGAAAAAAGTGTGGACAGTCAAAAGAAAAATGAAGTTAAAGGTGAAGACAAAGAATAAATCTGATGAGCAGAAAAATAGATTAAGTGAAAGAAAGGTTAAATAGGATAAGGCTGATCCGCAAGAGTGGTCCGGGAAGTAATGAGTTTGGAAAAGGTCTCAATGATGGAGGGGACCCAAGATGTGAAGTTGTCAATGATAGGCCAAGTGAAGGCTAAGAAAGAAAGGATGGTGAAGTCTCCAAATGAGATGGAGAAGAGATCAAGTGATGTGGTTAGGACATTGGATTGTCCTTGGTTGATGGAATTGATAATGGAGAAGTTGTATGCTGCTATGGGAATGGTTCTAAGCATAGTGAACCTGAGAATGATTGAGAGAAGAAGAGTTAAGAGACAAGAAATGAAGGGAGTCATTTTATACTTCCTTATTTTGATGATTATGTTGCTGAGAATCAATCCATGGGTTAAGATGAAAGAGAATAAATAGAGCATGGATTATTTTGCAAAGAATGAAGCTGAAGAACAAGGTAAGAGCAGATGGATGATGCTGGTAAGTACAAATCAGAACATGGAGGTGCAGATCCAAAATGAAAAGGCAAGAGGAGGACTACTTTGCATGGACAAATCCAAGTCAAAGGTGAAGATGAAGATCAATGGAGCAATTGCAAGAACAAGGAGGAGCATCAAATATTTGGAGATCAAAATATTATTGCAGGTCAAAGAGTTGAAGACTTCCAAGGGACTTGGAAAGATTTCATGGCTAGGTGTATGGTGTAGGAGCACCAAGTTTGAATTTTACAAAGAAAGTAAAATGTTAGATTTTAGGTGGTTTTGTGTAATTTTATGTTTAATAAGGTTGATTTAAACTATTTAAATGTATTCAAGTTGGTTTGGGGTCATTTGAGTCAAAAAATATAAAAAATACAAAATGTGTAAAAGTTGTCAAGGCAAAAATGCTGAAAAGTACAAATTAGAGAGTTTAAAGGTTATTTAGTGAAAATGAAGTTAAAAATTCAGTTATTCTTGGTTGGGAAGGTTCAATATGTCTTTAAAAACATTTATCCATGTTGGTAATGAAGGTTGGAGGCATCTGGAGAGAAATTTCAATAAAAGAACAATTGTGTTTTCCATATTTTGCATATTTTTCACTGTTTTCAGGCCTGGTACAGAATTGTACGGAATTCCTTTTGAAAATTTCTTATATGGGTGAATAGATAAATGAATTAGCTTTCCAATGCTTCTGGTTTGAGTGAAAAATATTGAGTTTTGCACATTTTACAAATGTTTTACTAAAACTGCCTATGTATCTTTTGTATAAGGTTTTTGAGGGCACCTAAAATGTGAAAAAGGTCCATTCCACCTTCTGTAGTTGATGTATCTTGGTGGAATGGACCAAAATATGTATTCTTAGGTGTGTAGGGTTCTAATTTATGTAGGTGTGTCCATTTGAGTGTCAAGGTGTGATGCCCTAGGTGGAAAAGTGTGAATTTCCATTGAAAGATGATGGTTCAAAGAAGGAATATGATGGTGCAGCATTAGTAGAGGATGTGGGTGAGTTTCTAGAGAATTTTTAAGTGTATTGGAATGTTTTTGAATAGTTGGTAACATTTTTAGAAGCCTGGAGTATACCTTTTCAATAAACCCCTAAGAAACGTGCTAAAAAATGAGGGTTTTGTGGGTGTCTTGTTGCAAGGTGATTATCAATATGAAAGTTGTGGATTTAATAGTTTTTGGGCATTTTAATTGCTGCCTCAAGGTTTCATAAGGTTTGGTGGAGTTTAAAGTGTACCTTCTTTGTAAAAGTGGGCTAATTCTACTAGCCCTTGGATATGGTGACTTAATGTTTTTCTATGTTTTGACAAATGATTCTTATTTGTAAGCTTGGAAATGTCTTTTTGATGGAATATGGATGTTATATGGATGATCAGTGGGTGTTCTTACAGTTTTCTTTGAGGAATTGGTCTTTCAGTTGCTCAGTTGTGAATTGGAAAGCCATAGAGCTGACCCTATGGAAGTTGTGCTAATTATTTGATTTTGAATTGGTGTTTGGTTTTCAAAACTTGGTTGAATGTACCTCCACCCTGCTCTGCATCACAAAGAAAAATCAATCAAATTCATGTCTATCTATCTATAACCCATATCAATAGCATTTACCCATCAGACTCATATCAGTGACCCATATCGCACAAATCAATCTATCTTAATATCACATCAATCTACTCTATCATCAATTCCTATTTTTTTTCTATCACAAATCAAAAATTCAACTAATCATCAACTATTTGTTTTCTATCGCAGAAAGAAAATTTATTAGAAATTCAATCAATCGTCAACTATTTGTTTTCTATCGCAAATTTTTTTTTTATCAGAAATCCTATCAGTCATCAACTATTTGTTTTTGATGAGGGCGCAGCTCGAGACTTAGAAAATAACCCACAAATAAGAGAATAGTTTTGTTATTCAAACAATGGAGCTTCTTACATGCAGAGGATCTCAAATCCCCAAGTTCTACAACACATGAAAGTTACAGAAAGCTACAAAATCACCCTTTTGCAATATGCGAGCTTGTCCCCAAAAAGTTACCCAAAAAAATAGAAACACACCCATAAATACAACTTCTCTTTAGTTTGGAGCCAAAAAAAACATTCAAATTTGAGTTTAGGCAGTTTGGCACTGAAAAATTACAATTTGAAGTTTAAATTTCAAAAGAACATTTGCAATTGTATCTTCTAGAAAGTGCACCAACTTTAGGAGCCTCAACAATGATGGGACTTCGATTAGCGAACGTTTGAGCAGATTGGAAGGTCTCAAAGTCAATAATGCGCGAAATCCGCTATGCCAATTTTTTGGAAAGTTTTGGTACCATTCTAGGAATTCTAAGTGCCTCAAATCTAACTTGGAAGATTTTAGGGTGCAAATCTAGGAAACTAAAAGCGCAATATCTTTCAACCACAAAGGAATAGAAAATAAAAACCATAAATTGAATTTCATTATGATGAAAATTATCCAAAATTTAAAAACATCTAAATCAAGAAGCTTGAAATTTAACTATTTTTGGGTGATGCAAGATTCCCCTTACCTGTGGATGCTCATCCCGAGACACCCGGGGAGTATTTGAAGTGACCCCCATCACATCTCGAGATGAGGGCGGAGAAGCAAGCGATGCGACCTATACGCCTTGAAGCGGGATATGAATCTTCCAGCGGACCTTCCTTTCCATTTCACGAGATATTCTTTCCTCTTGCTTTGTTCTAGTACTCCTTTTACGACTATCCGGATTTCCATTGTCCTCCTCCTTTTTAGTAGGTGTTGGAATCCCACTATTCCATCATTGGTACTTCCTCTACGCCACCTTCATGATACTCTGTCAAATCTAAAAATTTTAACATAAGGGAAATGTTGAATCCATCCGGCAACTCTACCTCATATGTATTCCCTGAATCATGCCTCTTCAAAATTTTATAGGGACCAAACTTCTTCATCTTCAATTTGTTATATGTTGCCACTGGAAACCTTTCTTTCCTCGAGTGGACCATCACTTCATCACCAATCTAAAACTCCTTATACCTCATCTTCTGATCTGCCTTAGCCTTATACTGCATATTCATCTTGTTAATATGTTCTCTTACCTTCTCATGTATATCCTTGATGTGTTCTACAAAATCTTCAGCTTCAGCAATTATTTTCTTCTCTTGGTCCATCTTCCTCAATTTTAGAGCTATTTTGGGGCTACCTCCATACACAATCTAGAATGGTGATCTATTAGTGCTTTCGTTGACAGAATTGTTGTAAGAAAATTCTGCCTAGGGTAAGATCAAGTCCCATCCCTTGGTTTTATCTCCTACCAAACATCTTAGTAGGTTACCCAGACTCCTATTAATAACCTCTATCTGCCCATCTATTTGTGGATGGTGTGCAAAATTAAACTTCAACTCTATCTTCATCTTCTTCCACAAGGTCCTCCAAAAGTACCCAACAAATTTGGTGTCACGATCTGAAACAATACTCTTTGGCAGACCATGTAGCCTCACCACCTCTATGAAGAACAATTCAGCATGTGGACTGCATCATGGGTCTTCTAACATGGAATGAAATGTGCCATCTTCGAAAACCTATCAACCACCACAAAGACTGAATCATTCCCTCGTTGTGTCCTTGGCAAACCAAAAACAAAGTCCATACTTATATCCTCCCATGGCCTCTCTAGTATAGGTAAGGGCTGATATAAGCCTATATTCTGGCTGACTCCTTTAGCCATCTGACATACCCTACAGCTTTGTACAAAATTCTTCACATCCTGTGACAACTGAGGCCAATAATAATGCTCACTGATAATGGCAATGGTCTTATCCCGACCAAAATGTCCTGCCATTCCTCCACTATGCTTCTCCTTTATCAGGTTCTCCCTCATGGAACTCCTTGGGATACACAATTGACTTTCCTTAAATAACATGCCATCCTGGATTATGAAATCCAGCCACCTTGTCCTATCCACTGTAATAGGTTCATTGCAAGCTTTCCAAGCCTCTACAAAATTAGGATCTTCTGCATACAGTGTCTTGAGTTCATTGAACCCAACCACTTCAATCTGCATCTTTGTCATCAATGTATGCCTCCTACTTAAGGCATCTGCAACCCTATTTGACTTCACACTCCTATGTTTCAAAACAAAGGTATAACTCTGCAAAAACTCTACCCATTTCATATGCCTATGATTTAATTTTCCCTGACTATTTATGTACTGCAAGGCCTAATGATCAGTATATAAAACAAATTCATTTGGCAACAAATAATGTCTCCATTTCTTTAATCGCGAAGACTTCAATTGCATAAAATTCTTGATCCATATAGCCGAATACTTTCTCTTATGGCATCATTTAACTTTTCACTGAAATAGGCAATGGGCTTACCTTCTTGGCTCAACACTGCTCCAATGGCACAACCACTGACATCACAATCCACCTAAAACACCTTGTTGAAATCTGGGAGGGCTAGAACAGGTTGTTATGTCACCTTCTGCTTCAACAGTTCAAAACTTTTTGCCGCTCCACTGCTCCACTTGAATATTTTTCTATCCCCTCTCATTGTTTCAGTCAGGGGTCCACAAATACTACTGAAGTTTCTAATGAACTTTCTATAGAAACTAGCCAAACCATGGAAATATCTCACCTTAGTAGCAGTTCTTGGGGTAGGCCATTCCAGAATAGCCTTCACCTTCTCTGGGTCCATCTTGAGACCTTCTGCTAAGACAACAAACCCCAAGTACACTAACTCTTTTACAAAACTGCACTTGTTCAGATTAATCAACAATTTATCTTCTCTTAACTTCTCAAAGGCTCTCCGGATATGCATCAGATGCTCATCCAACATCTTACTGAAAATCAAAATATCATCTAAATACACAATAACAAAACTTCCTAGAAATTTTTTTAGTACCTTGTTCATGAGCCGCATGAATGTGCTCGGTGCATTGGTTAGCCCAAAAGGCATGACTAACCACTCATACAGGCCCTCTTTGGTCTTGAAGGTAGTCTTCCATTCATCTCCCTCTCAAATCCGGATCTGGTGATATCCACTCTTTAGATCAATCTTTGTGAAGTACTGAGCTCCACTCAAACATTCCATCAGGTCATCCATCCTTGGCAAGGGAAATCTATACTTGATTGTTATCTTATTTATGGCTCGAGAATCTATACACATCCTCTACTCCCCATCCTTCTTTGGTGCTAGTACTATAGGTACTGCACATGGACTCAAGCTCTCCTGTATCAAACCCTTTCTCAACAACTCTTGAACTTTTCTATTCAACTCCTTATTTTCTGCTAGAGTCATTCTATGAGCTACCTTATTTGGAAAACTGGCTCTAGGAATCAAGTCAATTTGATGACTGATCTTTCTTATTGGTGGTAAACCCTCAGGTACATTATTAGAAACAATATCCTAAAACTCATCCAACATCCTAGAAACTTCTTCACAGAACCTTCTCACTATCCTCCTTACTCACTCTAGGAATCAATGCCTTAACACACATGCTCATGCTTCATACCTTCTAAAGGTTTCTT
>VDFB02082045.1:3703-64548 GCA_007258455.2 Sequoia sempervirens
TCAAATTTGATTTCTCTCTCTCATATTAATATATATTACTATTATTTTAAATATATATTATATTAATTATATTTTGTATTATACAAAAATATACTTATTATTAATTATTAATTATAATAATTTTATACGTATTTAATAATTTTATTAAAGAATATAATATATAATTATAATAAGTTGAATAATTGTATTATTTATTATGTAAAATATAGCTAATATATACTTAACTATATTGTAGAATATTAAAACCTAGCTAAATTGTGTCAAAATTTTGAACTTAATTAACATACTGTAAAACCTAACGAAACCAGGTTGTAGCTCGTCAAATTGGAGAAATGAAAGGTCAATACCAACGTCGAGGAAGAGTTTGGAGTAGTGAAAACAAGGTCAATGCTAGCACAGAGGAAGAGTTTGGAGTAGTGAAAAAAAGGTCAATGCCAGCGCAGAGGAAGAGTTTGGAGTAGTGAAAACAAGGTCAATGCCAACGCCGAGGAAGAGTTTGGAGTAGTGAAAACAAGGTCAATGCCAACGCCGAGGAAGAGTTTGGAGTTAAAACAAGGTCAATACCAGCACCGACAAAGAGTTTGGAGGAGTGAAAACAAGGTCAATATCAGTGCTTAGGAAGAGTTTGGAGGAGTGAAAATAAGGTCAATACCAGCACTGAGGAAGAGTTTGGAGTTAAAACAAGGTCAATACCAGCACCAACGAAGAGTTTGGAGGAGTGAAAACAAGGTCAATATCAGCGCTGAGGAAGAGTTTGGAGGAGTGAAAACAAGGTCAATACCAACGCCGAGGATGAGGTTGAGGGTACTCAGGGAAAATCGACGACCAAGGGGCAATGAGTACTGTAAGTTTGGTGCCCCCATTCTCTTTAACCTTCAATTTTCATGTATAGTTTCCAAAGATCTTCTCGTACATTGGCACCCCCATTCTCGTAAAATGGTATAAGATAAGACAAAAAAAAATAGCTTAGTCTTTCACATTTTTATCCACCAGCCTCAGGTCTTGGCAAAAATCCCATAATCTACCCACATCTTGGTTGAGGTCTAGGATTTCATCACACATAGCCTTCATCGCATGAGTCTGAAGTAATTGTAGACTTAGCCCAAGTATATGCTAGGTTAAGGTAGATATAATGAATGGAAATAGAGGCATACAATTCTTCTTTAATACCTCCACCACAAACATATGCAGGGTGTTGGTTGTTTTTACAATAAGCAGGTTGATCTTCTAATCTACCTATGGAATTGCCAATTCTATTAAAGAGAAGCTCTTAGGACTTGGACCAACTGACGGGGATTTGAAAGACCTCCTACACTTTGGGCTCTGCAAGACCCGGGAGGGTGATCCCTTAATGCATTTACAACCTCTATGCCATCATCATAAACAACATTAACAACAACAGATAATCTCATTTAATAGCTCAACATAATAGGATAATACCGAATAGAATTGGCTGTTTATCAATAATATCAACTATTTGGAGCATGAGATAACTACAACATTTCACAGTAGAATATAGTCATTGATTTGCAATTTTAGCAAGCTCTAGGTAAAGGCAAACAAATACTGAACCATACAAATAAGTACAACTTAGATCAGTGCCATATATCCATTGGAGGAGTCAAATTTACAAGCATCTAAGGGTTTATGATAGATTTAACACATAACATATAAAATCCTTGATAACATTGCTTTACAATCTCATCAATATGTATTCTAACCCAATACTACTTATCAAATCCTTATACATAACATATCCACCTACAATCCCATTTAAGAATTTTAATTAATTCCTTGAATTAAACCTAAAACAAGAATCATACACACCACAATAGTGAGATGAACGAAACAACCCTAAATCATTTTATTCAAAATTCAGATATGCTTGTACAATGGAGAGACATGAGTTCGAATTAATCATATCAATTCAAATTCCAGTATTGTCATAAAACATAAAATCCATATGAATTCAAAACCTACTATAGAATGACTCAAAACCTAAATTGCATTTTCCCTAAAACCATCAGACTTTACAATTTCCTCTACAACTTCATCTAGAATCGACCAAAAATATCTAACTTGCTAACCCGTACTTCTGGCCTTGAAATAATTCTTATAGAAAAAGAAGGAGAAAACAAGCATCAAGCCAAAAATCACATGTGTCACCATCCAATTGGACCGCTTTGTGATATTCCAAAAAAATGTTACAATAACAATCTCCCCAAAGAATATTCTTGTTCATTGTGCCCGATGAGAATGGTTGATGCAGCAACAAAAAACTTCAAGAATTCGGCACCTGGACTGTCACCAAAAAACAAAATTGGAATTTTTTGTAACTTCAACAGCTGATTTATCAACCATTAGCAGCCTACTCCTTTTCACTCTTCCTTAGTTAAATATACATTTACCCATTTCTGGTACTCTTCATCAGTTGGCCAATCAAAATTGATCACCTCATTCACCTTAACACTATAAGGTTTGTACTTAACTTCCACATGATTCACTTCTCTTTCAAAAGACTCCAAGAATGAGTTGGTGCTAATGATTTTGTCCATACAACTCACCAACAAATCATAATCTGAGTTACCCTATTTTTGAGGGTTTTGTAGTCCAAACATGATATAAAGGGGCTCTTACACTTTTTGTGATTACTATAGCTTGTGTAAGGGTCCCCATGGATACTGTTGTAATTGTAGGATGCATGAATAGGGAGTAGGATGAGAAATAAAGAAGGTATAGCTGTTTTCCTCAATAGTTTTGTGAAGAAAAGAATGTGAAATGAGAGGTTCAAGCCTAGGTTTCAACAAAACATGTATGGGAGATATGACTTTATGAATTTTTATCCATGTGCAAACCTAATGGGTTGTTTCTGAACACTGAATATAAATGATATACATACACACACACACACACATATATATATGTATGTATGTATGTATGTGTGTATCTATGTGTATTTTTAAATGTAAATGTAAATACAATTACTGGATGCTCTCCTAGAACAATAAATGCAACATATAATTAAATAAATCTATATCTATGTATATAAATGTGTATTTCTAAATGCCAATGTAAATGCAAAGAGCATATGGTTTTTTAGTGTTATAGATACAACATATCCATAAATTAATGTAATTGAAATTCTAAAGTCTTCAACACATATAATATGAAATCGATCAAACTATTAAACTACATGAGAAATAAATGAAAACAGTAAATGCATATGTATGTGTAGACATTTGTAAATGTAAGTGTAAAATAAATAAAGAATAATGAAAAATTATAAAAGAATACAAGGAAAGGTCTCCTCCCTTCTTGGTAGTGATAACCTCCTCCTCCACACACACACAACCCTTAAAAATTATGAATAGAGGGAATATAATCTCGGAAGAACTCAAAGTTGATTCTCTCCCACCGATGCAATTAGTCATTTTATCCTGCATTAAAATATTTATAGTGATTACTAGAGGCACATAGACCAATTCTTCATAATAGAAGAATTTGATCATACTTTTCCAATTATGGCATTATGAGAAAACCTTAGGTTAAATGAATAATTCCTAGCTAAGTTCTTTAAATCATGTCCAACTGTTTAAGAGAAGACCGCTACTATGTGTACCTAGATACCATGGAGAAAGGCTAGTCTTTGGCCTCTTTCATCAATCATCCTACCTTAAAACATACAAAAAGTTTCCTATCAATTAGACATAGGAAGATTTAATATGACTTAAAAAAATTTCATTGCCAAAGCGTAAACTTATGATGACTTAACTAGGCCTAGTACACACTCCCTCCTCGTTAACTACTTAGACATATGGAAATTAAATGTAAATTTGATGCTATTTTTAGTCATGTAGGTGTCCAATAAACCACTTGGTGGTGTTTCCCTTCAAGTTTATTTACTTGAATGAAGAGAAAAAGTCCTTTGATTACAATTAGAGAATACATTTCCAGGCCCTCAGCTTGTGTAACCTGTGACCATAGTCACATTTAAATTTGTTAAGCAAAGTTTGGGAGTTAAAACGTTAAGTAGATTTGATTTGTGATGGACACATTTGGACGGTAGTAACAATAGCTTGCACCTATCAAGACTTGATTACCCAAATCTATGAAATTCTAACCATGAAAATGATAGATTAATCATAATGTCACCTGGGATCACATCACCATGAAAGAACTTCATCCAACATCCTTATGGAGTGCAATACATGTACCACCAAATAGGTATTTGTTAGATCCGCCTTCCTTGAGCTTAGGGAAATTTAGGGAAGAGAAGAGGAAGCGATCCATGTAGTATGTCTAAAAGAGGGAGATCAACTACAGGTCAAAAGATTAGAAGAAAATTCTGTAAACACATGGAATTTTTTCTTGTTGAAGGGGGTCATATTCTTATGATGATGAGAGCATAGGTGACATCGAGGTGCCCTTGAGGTACAAACATCTACGGAAACAATGGGTACCCAAGGAACTTCCTCCAATAAACACTAATTTTTGTGTCAACGAGAGGATATATCGCATAGCACCATCGCCATTACATGGTTTGGGCCTATTTTGCATGGACAACATAAAGGTATGTTACAACAAAGTTACTGAATTGATGGCGTATGTTGGAACCTATTACAGTTACAAAGATTGGATGCAATCAATTCAATATACATGAAGTATGCGTAGGTATGTAATCGGTCAAGAAATTATATACAACTAAAAGATAAGGATCAAAATAAAGGAGGGTTTACACGACTAAGACCAAAAGCATCAAGGAATATCAGAAGGTTTATGTTTTATACATGACCTAGGTCAACAAATAAGCAACCCAATTACATATTTGAGGTGCGCGAGGGAAACCGTGTATTCGTATGTGCGATAAAATCAATAACCGCAGGGGAAGAGTTGCTAATCGATTACAATTTGAATCACTTAGTTACAAACATAGTTACTATGGGGGTGGTACGTACTATGTACCATTTTACCTAACCTCCAATTAATGACCATACCCATTTTATCTCCTTTATGTTTACCGTGAAGTCTACTGGCTCACCATAATATTTTTTATATTTAATTTTTGTCATAGGGGGACATTGATCGTACAGAGAAGGCTCGCCCGTATAATGCATCATGATGTATCTTCGTGCACTTCTACCCCACAAGCTTCATCTCATTGTAATTGTACAAATTCAGGATATGAGCAAAATGTTTTATTATTATGTTTTTCTTACAAGCTTCTATTGCTAATTTCGATAATGTTTTTAATATTCTTGTTGCAGTCGACTGATCAAGAAAAGGCACCAGCAGTAGAGGAGAGCATCCATAGTGAGGTGCAGTCAATATTTTGTGATCATGACATCACTTAATCAACAAACCCTCTCGATACGATAAAGAAGATAAAAAAAATGCAATGAAGAAATGGTTAAGTTGATGTTCATAGTGCCTCAAATAGATGAGATAAGAGAGAGGGTTAAAATATTGACTGAGAGATTACAAAACTTGCAAGTAAGTTGTTATGAGGTCTTTAATTATAACATAAGTTCATTCATGGTTTTATATTTTGTACTCTTTTATGTCATGAACTAAAATATGTGTTGTTTTTACAGGATTATTTTCCTCCTCATAATGCTCCTGGCCATGATTAGGGTACTGCAAGTGCTGCCCGAGGAGTAGGGGTTGGTACAAGTGTCCATCATGATCTTCCTACGCATACATCACATCATTTGACCCCATCATCCGTGCTTATATTTTTGTCTAAAATAGTGGCAACACATACCATGTAGGCATCCATTAATGCACCCTCTGGCAACGAACACATGCCAAAACATGCGTCAGTACATGTACTTGGGGATGCAGAGGCCACTAGTACCGGTGATGTTTTAGAAGCATTTCCTAGATCTTCCCGTATTACTAGTACGGGAACATTGTTGGTCACACTTGTGGTGATCGAGGATTTCGTTCCCATAAAGATAGAGGTGGTCCCAGGTACTTTAATTTTTTTTAATTATTATTATATATAATCCAATTGAAATTTACTTATTGATCGCTCTTTTTAGACTGTTGATCCCATGATCATTTTGTAGAAAATGATATTTTTTATAAACATCTAAGTGATATTACATTGGAGCTCTTCAAGCCCACCATACATACATGGTGGAATGCCCAAAATAAAGATTTAAAAGATGAGCTCATTAACCGTTTAGTTGTGTTGTTCAGTGATAAAACATTCAATCGAACCAAGGTCCTTAAGAAAGTTGGTACCTATCTAAAGTATGTGAGGGACCAATATAGGTCACATTTAGAGAAGAACAAAAAGTACGAGTGTCCCCCCATGATTCCAGAGAGGGAGTGGAAGGACCTGGTGTCGGATGGAAAGGAGAAGGCTGAAAAGAAAAAAGGAAAGACAACACTAGGCCAAGGAAGGTATGTGATACTATCAACAATGTAATTATATACTGATTACTCTTTATTTTTACATAATCTAACATATTTCAAACTTTTCATAGGTTGCCCGACACATCAAAGGCAACAAAGGCAAGACTAGAAAAACACAGGCAACACAAATTTGGCTCTGGTGGTTATATGAAATTAGATACATGAATTGTAAATATCAATAAATGAAATATAGTATCCAAATAATAAATTGAAAATAATTTTGGTTTTATCACACCATAGAAGCAAAATTCATCATCTTATGCAAAAATGTAGGGCTCCAATTTCAACAAAGTTCCCACAGAAGATGACCTGAAGATTGCCTTCTAGCAAGGCTATGGATCCATGACTGAACGCCTAAGAGTCTTGATTGGGCAAACACAACCTTCCACTACATCCAACATGCAGGTAAATAAACTCAATAAAGTTTATTTGAAATTGAATACTTGTGCAATCTATTCAATATTAATTTCTAGCATAAAGTATTTACATGCCTATTTGTTTTAAACATTCAAGAAATGATAATATTGCACATGATATTGGAAGGTAGCCTGGTGAGGGTGGAGCACAACCTGCAGATGAAGGTCATGGTATGCATCCCTGTACTTTTGATCATGTAGAGCATGATCAACATGTTAAGCATGATCAGGCTAGAGAAGATGAGGAACATGATGTGGCCCCATCAGGTAAAGAGGATCACTCTAAATTTATTTTAAACATATTTAATTGCAATTGGTGTATTAATTAATGTAACCTTTTGTGTTTCAACTTTATAACATGTAGAGCGTGATCAACGTGTTGAGCATGATCAGGCTAGAGAAGATTAGGAACATGATGTGGCCCATCAAGTAAAGAGGACCGCTCTCATGTTCTCTTAAACATATTTAATTTCAATTGGTGTATTAATTAATGTAACCTTTCGTGTTTCAATTGTAGATCAGGATTTAGAGGGTGTTTAGCAAGTTGAGCATGAGTCTATAACAAAAGTTTAGGAACATGGTGTGGACCCATCAGGTAAAGAGAACCACTTTAATGTTCTTTTAATTAATGAAATACTTGTAACAATAATAATAAAACATATTAGTTTAACATTTCTTTGTTATTGCAGTAGACCCCCCCTTGCAACGGCGTCTACACCATGAGTAGACGACTAGGCGTACATTAAGATCACAAGCAAAGGGCAGAACAACTAAAGGGGGGACAAATATTGATTTAGAAAATGATACTCCACTTTAGATTTATGTAGCTTTAAAAAGAAACAAAAAAAAGTGATTGTAATCATATCATGACAACCATATTTTTGATAATATGTAAAAATTGAAAGAATGAATATTATATGTTAATGAATGAATGTGAATATGTTAATTAATGAATGTTATATGTTAATGAATGAATGTTATATGTTATTAATGGATGAATGAATGTTATATGTTATTAATGGATGAATGAATGAATGTTATATGTTATTAATGGATGAATGAATGATTAATGTTATATGATTGGGTATGGGGAATTGAGAGTGATGTGAGGGGGGGGAGAGGGGCCAAATGAGCTTCCACCGTCATGTGGTTGGCCCTGTTAAGTAGAGAATATTAAACTATTCTCGAAACAAAGAGAAGCTCAATAAGGTAATGCACTTTTCAATATAAGAAATGCATCGTTTGAAGCATCAAACCAATATGCAAAGATGAAAGAAAGTGCTAACTTTTCACTATGGTGGCAGAAAAATGATTTTTTATACCTTGAATCCATGCTCTGCATCATAATTTGAAGTTGAACATTCCATTCCAATGTTCTGAGTTTAGTTTGTTTGTATGGATTTGTATGAATACCACATTGTGTTGTGTGTGGATTTGGTTTCAAAGCTCTATTTCTTCTGTTTTTAGTGGTGACATAACTCTAAAATTTGACTTTTGTGCATAACAGGTTAGTGGAAAAATTGATAGCTCTAAAGGGTTTAGAGGCTCGATTGAGATAGATACACAAATATTTGGATCTTGTTGTTGATGGGAGGCTTCGACTTAACCATGAAATTTTGTACCATCTACAGGTATGCAAAAGTTTCTCTACTTACATTCATTCTTGATCATAAATGTTGTAAATGATATTAATGCTTCAAACTTAAGATTCGTTTCATTGTTATAATGATCAAAATGTTATACTTTGCTATACATTCAAGCATTCTCTTGTCCCCTACCCTTTGCTCTCTCCCTCCCCCATTTTAAGAATTTTTTTTGTCATAAAAGATTCACATTTTTGTCTCATTTACACAAATTTATCTGAAGCTCTAGGAGTGAATAAAGATATGTAAAAGATGATGGATTATGTCTAAACAACAACTTTTCATCTTATAGCTAATTAAATCCTTAATATTTGAATAGTTTAGAGCTCGAATAATGCTTGTATATGCATGCATAGCAATAAGGGAGCCTATGTGAAGATTGAAATTTAAAACATCACTTTGGTATTTTTCCTTAGGAAGTGAAATGGTATTTTGAGTAATACAAACCTACACACACATTGATATTTTTTGGCATTGCATTGAAGAATTTTTTTTCTCTTATACCTACCCTTCGGCTAGACATGGAGGTATATAATATTGGTTTCTGGGTTTATTCTGTAAGTAGTTAATTTCACAGAGGAAGACTAAAATCTTCTTAATGTCCTATGTCAGGTGTGAAAGCATATGAATCACTTGCTGAAGGCACCATTTTGTATTCATCCAAAAACTGGTTTGTTCTTTTTTTTATGTTTCTTGCATGTGTTATTTTTAGGCTCTAGAGATGTAGCTCAACTCTTTCCTTTGCACTTTTCATCTATTTTGATGATTACAGTAGATTGTCCTCATAATTTTTCATGTAGATCTGTTTGTAACCTTATTTTCTACCAATCAATTTGCAAACCACTCACATATTAAGGACCATTTCACTAACTTGTAGTCATCCATTACTTCATATGTTGCATGTTGTGTTATGTGCCAATAAATCGATGATTGTAAGAACTTTAATCCTACAAGTGTACCCAATCTTTCTCAAGTAAAAGTCTTACCTTATTTTATAGTACTTTAAATGGTTAATTGAAGGTGCTTCTTTAGATATGAGATAGTTGAACCCTAGATTAAAATATGGTATTAGATGGGTAGTATAATGATAAAACTGAGGTCCATTGAACACAAATTATGAACATAATTTATTGGACTATGAATAGTGTTACAATTATAATTATTTCTCCTTTACCTACCTCTGCATTAATGAAAAGTAGATATTGGAAGTTCATTACATGTCTCATGTATGTGTTAGTATTTTAATTTTGTTTAACTTTGTTCAGAGTTGATTAGGTCAAGAATATGTTCTACAAGCTCTATTCTCTTGACACTGCTCAACATTTTCCCTACACATTTTCTCTTCAATCCAGACGTTTCTTAACTCCTTCCCTTGTTAGCCCTTGGTTGTTCTCAAGTGTAATGCTTTTTCTATGCATCTTGCAGTCTGTATGTATGATCAATCATCTCAAGTGTAATGCTTTTTCTATGCATCTTGTAGTATGTATGCATGATCATTCATTAGTCTCCACGATGGTACATTTCAACAAATATTTTTTTAATAAAAAAATTGCATTGTTTCATCGCAATTTCGACGAAAACCACTGACAAATCACCGAAAAGTCTGACGAATTTGCTATAGCTGCAATGAAGGCTTTGTTGTAACTCCTTGCCTATTTTGTCACAATTTTGATGAACTTTTGTTGTTGTTTCGATGCTACTCCTTTCCCATTTCTTTGCAATTTTGACAAACTTTTGTTGTTTCGACGCTACTCTTTTCCCATTTCCTCAAAATGGCGATGAACTTCTGGTGTTATTTCAATGCTACTCCTTTCCCATTTTGTCAAAATTGTGATGAACTTCTATTGTTGTTTCGACGCTACTTCCTACCCATTTCATTAAAATTGCAACAAACTTCTGGTGTTGTTTCGACGCTACTCCTTGCCCATTTTGTCGAAATGGCGATGAACTTCTCGTGTAATTCGTTGATGGATATATGAAGTTTTCATCAATATTCCAATGAATATCTGAGTCATTTTATGATGCCGATGACCAACGAATTTGTGCCATTATTTCGACATTTAATTCATCGTCAACCTTTTGACGAAAAAACAATGAAAATGTTTTCGTCATTTCGTCGCTTTTCTGACAAAGATTTTTTGAACGACAGATGAACATCTATCAGAAAATGGTGTCGAATTTAGTAGTGACATAAAGATCAACAACAAGCCTTACTAGCTCAACAGTATGCCCAATAGCAACAACAACAACAAGGTTCCTATTATAGCCCTCAATCACACATCATCAATACAAACATGTTAGGAACATATACATCAATACCCCAATCACCTTCATAGGATCCTACACCACCATACACCCCATATAACACATCCTCATATCAAAATTCCATGTACAACTCATCCATCATCCCACCATATGTTCACCAAACCTGCAAGATGATCTAGCATCACAATTTAAGGCGCTATCACAAAAAATGCAGGACCTTTACATGGGAAAGACCAAGAAGCCCCATACACAAAACCTATGCCCATATCCATTTGACTGAAACATAGCAATGGTACCATTCCCTCATATTTTTGAAATCTCCAAATTCGATAAATATAAAGGGAGAGGAATCCATGTGGGCCATGTCAAAGAGTTCAACATCATGTGTATGGAGATGGCTTACAATGATTCATATTTAATGTGCCTCTTCCCTCGAAGTTTAACAGGTCCTACCATGGAGTGGTTTTCTCATTTGCCTCCCGGTATCAAAACATTTCAAGAAATTATTGATAAATTCATCAATCACTTCTCTTTTAATCTTGACATGGATGTTAGTCTAGAGGAATTGTACACTCTAAGACAAAACAAAGGAGAAGCTTTCACTAATTTCTTACAACGGTGGAGACAAAGAGCTAGTAAGAGAAAGTGGCCTCCTCCCGATGAACAACAAGTGGGAATCATCATAGAAAATCTAGATCCAGATCTATCATTCCACTTGAAAATGCAATGGATCACATCTTATGATGAGCTTGTACCTTGATCCCTTAACATCAAGAGAGCTATAGTTTCAAAGGGAAACACTCAAGCTTACAAAGACAACCTCCCATCAACTAGTTCAAATGACAAGCCTCGTGTTTGGGCTAAGAACAAGAATGTAAAAAATCATGGTGTGGTAGATGCCAAGGTCATCCTAAGTGCTCCTAGGCCAAACAACACTCAAGTTGCTAACATTCAACCAACTGTGCAACAAACAACACCTCCTCAAAACAGTCAAATCAATAATACCAAAATGCAAAGGAAAACTCCTAACAAGAACAACTATCCTAAATGCAAGTACACACAGTTATTTGAACCCATTGAAACCATCATGAAAAATTTGGTAGAGTCAAATCTAATAATACTTCCCAACTTTGAAAACTACCGAGAACCACAAGAGAAACCATCCTGGTACAATGAGAACGACCTTTGTGGCTTTCAACCTTTGTGGCTTTCACAAGATTAAAGGACACAAAATAACAAACTGCATGAGGCTCAAAAACATTATCCAAGACCTCATACAGAATGACACCATATCTATTGAGCTACCAGCTAGAAATCAAGATCTTAAGATATACAAGAACCCTATGCCAGATCATAACAAAGTGAACAACACTGGGAAAGCTAAGGATTACACAAATGTGCAACATATCTATTCCAACGTAGTTGCTTCTTGTGATAGCATCATCACTATTGACACCATCAAAGGGCATAGTGCAGAATGTGGAGTCACCACATGATGTGGTAAAGTCACTATCCAAGGAGTCCCACCCCAATCTAGGGCACAACCTACTCATCCAATAGTAAGCACTAGAAAGTATAATCTCTTAGAGCAACTTAAAAATACCCCCGCATAGATATCAATCTTAAAACTATTGAGGCTATCCCCCACGCATAGGGAAATCTTGGAGAAAGTTTTATCAGAGTCATCTATTCCCAAGGATATTGATATTGATCAGTTTCAAGCTATGGTAGACCATATCACTAATCACCTTCTCACCTTATCAGAGCAAGACCTACTGTCACATTCATCTCATAACCATGCTTTACACCTTGAGGTTATCATTCATAAGAACACGGTCAAAAGAGTCTTAGTAGATGGAGGTATTGGTCTGAATATTTGTACCCTTCAACTAATAAAAAATTTGAGCTATTCAGAGGATACTATTGAGAAGAAAAAGTGTACCACCATTAGGGCATATGACGACCAAGATCAGGTATCACAAGGCATCATTCCACTACCCATCCAAGTGGTCCCTCTCATCACATAAACTACATTCCAAGTGTTAGACTTGGATCTTCCCTATAACATACTACTTGGTAGACACTAGATTCATGCTCTAAAAGCAGTAGCCTCGACTTATCATAAATGTGTGAAGTTTCCTTTTGAGGGAATAGAGACTACCATCCATGGAGATCCTGAGCCTTTTTACTATTGCAAAAATCTTGAGGCCAAGTTCTATAAAATCCCCTAAATACCCAAGAATGATGAAGGGCCTACACCTTCTACCTCATTTGTTGACCCATCATCCCTTGCATCTACCTTTGAAAAAAAGACACCCATTGTGTAGAACATAATTGATATCAAAGTAGTGATCCAGGATGATGATTATGGTAACTATAAGCTAATGAAGAACACCTTTGTCTTAGGAGAACTACCTATTTCTCCTCAATCTCATGGGAAACCTATATCTAACAGCAAAGAGCCTGAAACTATCAAGATGGCAACTACTACCTTTACCAAGTGGGGGGATTTGAATCAAGAAGATGTCAATGAGGATGATATCTTTAAACTCCTCTATCAAGATGAATGACCTATTCCCGCTCTTCCCATGGAAGATGATAACAAAGGATTGTAGCTAACGAATGTTATGGGATATAACAAGAATGAGAAGCTAGGAAAGAATGATAATGGTTTACTAGAACCCAACGTTCCTAAGAAATGAATAAAGAATCCTGACCTAGGTTGTACTACTAGCAAGGTCACCCTTATTGGAAAAGGTACTTTTGCTAAACGAGCTGAGGCTTCCTCTTGGTTACCTCCATCACGTGATATGACCTTAGATGACTTCCCCCTTGATGTTGCTGACCTATTTGAAAACAACTCCCTCTTCATGATATCCATTACATCCTTTGCTCCAAGCAATTAACCAACTGAAATATGCCTAGTCTACCCACAACTCATTGACATGGACCAACAAGGACCACCAATTCTTTATTTATTTGAAAACGATGAAGTGATCTCAAAATTCATGAGACTTTGTGACAACTTACCATGGGCAGATCACAAAGTAGGTTTTGACATAGAGCTAGATACAAAGGCGTACTATGGGGAGATGATTGAATCCTTCAGTCACAAAATTGATGAAATACAACTAACATGCAGATCTTTAAGTGAAAACCACACTATGGCACTTTCTGATCTTAAAAAAGTAAAAAAAAGGATGCATATGAAGGTGAAAACCTCTATGAGGCACCCAAGGATGAGGGATTCAATCTCCCCCTTAATGCAATGCATCTAGAGAAGACAACAGTACTAGCAGAAAAGGCCACACCAGTCAATGTGGGTACCGATGAAGCACCTAAGATCACTTTCTATGTAGAATCCTTGTTAGATGAAGAACATAAGAACCTAGCAACATTCTTGAAAGAGCGTAGAGCTAACTTTGCATGGTCATACACAAATATTCCATGGCTTGATCTAGAAGTGGTTGTGATCTAGAAGTGGTTGTGCATCACTTAGCCGTTTATCTGGAAGCCAAGCCAGTTAAGCAGAAATTAAGGAAAATGCACCCTCAGATAGCACTCTTGGTCAAACTCGAGTCACAAAAGCTTCTTGACATTGGATTTATCGGACCAATAGATTATCCTAAGTGGGTCTCAAACCTGGTAGTAGTCTCAAAACCCATTGGGGGCATCAAAATATGCATTGATTTTAGAGACTTAAACAAGGCTTTCCCAAAGGATGATTTCCCCCTTGCTAACATCAACCTCATTGTAGACTTAATAGCTGGGCATGAAATGATATCACCCATGGATGGTTTTTCAGGCAACAATCAAATCATAATCGCCAAGGAGGATCAACACAAAACTACATTCACTTGTCCATGGGGAACCTATTGTTGGAACGTGATGTCGTTTGGGCTAAACAATGTGGGAGCAACCTATCAGAGAGAAATGACCCTCATCTTTCATGACATGATCCAAAAAACATTCAAAGATTATGTGGACAATATTTTGGAAAAATAAAAGAAAAGAAATGAGCACATACAAGTCTTAGGACCCATATTTGATAGGCTGAAAGAATACAAAGTAAGGCTAATTCCAAAAAAGTGTGTCTTCGAGGTTACATCAAGGAAACTCCTCGGCTATATTGTCTGGAAAAGAGGGATAGAAATTGATCCAACAAAGGTAAAATCCATCCTAGCCATGGAACCACCGCAAACACTACAATAGATGAGAGGATTACAAGGAAGATTGCAGTTCATTAGGAGGTTCATAGCACAAATATCAGATAAAATCCACCCCTTTTTGCATCTTCTCCATAAAGGGATAACTTACAAGTGGGATGAGAAGTGTGATAAATTTTTCCAATAAATAAAAGACTATCTACTAACACCTCCTGTGCTCATGCCGCCAATACCGAACAAACCACCGATCTTGTATATCTCAGCAACATCAGCAACACTAGGATCTCTTTTGGCACAACATGATGAAAATGGAAAGGAAAGAGCTATCTATTACATCAGCAGGACTTTGGTGGGCTATGAAATAAACTATTCACCTATTGAGAAAGCATGCTTAGCAGTAGTTTTTGCTTCACAAAGTTTAGGAACTACATGTTGTCACATCAAATCAAACTTATTACCAAAATCAACCCATTGAAATACTTGTTATCCAAAGCAATTCTCATAGGGACAATGGCCAAATGGGTGATGCTCTTAACAAAGTTTGACATATAGTATGTAAAAGGACAAGTGATCACAAACCAACTAGAAAAAGCACCTATCTATGTTGAGAACCCTCTGATATCTGAGTTCTCTAATGAATTAGTGTTCCTTATCAATCTCATAGCTCAGTGGAAGATGTACTTTTATGGATCATTCACCCAACATGGATCAATAGTAGGTATTCTTTTCATCACCCCTCAAGTTGATTGCATTCCAAAGTCATACCATCTATCATTCCCTTGTACTAACAACATTATTGAGTATGAATCCCTAATCACAGGTCTAAGGATAGCGGTTCAGTGACAGATACAAGATATGAAGGTCTATGTAGAATCACAACTGGTTATCAACCAAGTCAACAATGACTATCAAACTAAGGATGGCAAGCTCACTCCTTATAAAAATATGGTGGAAATTCTCAAGGACCTCTTTATAGACATAAAATTTGAGAAAATTCCTCGCATGAATAACATAGCAGCAGATGCCATGGCAACAATCAAATCATTACTAGACATGTTGAACAATGTCCTCCAATATGAATTCTTGGTAGAACAACTTCTCGCACCAACCTTCAAAATCCTTGAATCTGAATTCACGTGTGTCATTGTTGGTCCTGGATCCCCATGGTACCATGATATATTTACCTACCTAAGCAAAGGAACCCTCTCATCTAATATAACCTTGAACCTTAAAAAGATCTTTGTTAAAAAGGCATCTCGATTCGTGATCCTAGGTGATACCCTTTACCGTCAAAACATCAAAGGGACATTACTATGATGTCTTAACCAAGAGGAAGCCTTAACCAATTTAATAGGACACAATGGAATATGTGGATCCCATTCTAGTAGTATGACTTTAGCTAAGAAACTATTAAGGATGGGGTACTATTGGCCAACCATGGAAAGAGAAGCTCATCAATATGTGCAAAAGTGTGTCCAATGTCAACAACATGGGGATCTAATTCATGCTTTAGCTCAAGAGTTGAAACCAATGATCACACCCTAGCCTTTCTCATAGTGGGGACTTGACCTCATAGGAAAAATCACTCCCACCTCATCCAATGGCCACAAGTTTATCATAATAGCTATTGAGTGTTTTACAAAGTGGGCTGAAGCCATTCCTATGACCTACATAACGAGGAAGAAAATTGCTAAATTTATCTTGAACTACCTAATCTGCCGTTATGGTGTTCCACAAACCCTTATCTCAAATAATGAAACACCCTTCAAGAATTAGGATTTGAAAGTGTATACACCTGAAAACGGTCATCGCATTCAATTAATTAAATACAACCTATTTGATTAATACTTCAACTACATTTAAATAAGGTCTTACTTTATTTATATTGTTCACTTTCATTTTAATTCTTCTAATTCACATTCTCCTCAATTAAATAAACAAAAAACCCTAAACGTGTTTATTTAATTAATCTTCCCTAATCCTGATTAAGAATTAGAGCACATTTCTACAACTTTTTATGTGCCACCTCATAAAGGTCACATGAAAATAAATAATCCTAATTATTAATTAGAATTATCCTCACATACTTCCACCAATAAGAAAAATCACATGGCTTTATTCCCCCACACATCCAACAAATTTGGAGCACATGGGTATTTGTTTCACACACTTGGAATCTCATGCATTTGGCATGCTTCCAATTGGTCAAGGGTTTCTCTTCACACACATGGCATGGTTCCCTTGGTCAAGGGGACAACATCCTGATTCCTTTCATCTCCACTATCTATCTTGTCTCCTTTGAATCTGAATCGTTGATAGGTGCCACCTCACAAAATGCTTGAGAAACCCTATAATTACACCCTCTTTCCTTAGCATTTATTATACACCTTTTGAGTAATGTTATAATGCTATTTTGAAATACAAATTGGAATAGTGTTATAATGCCATTTTCCATCCACACTTTGAGTATTTTTACCGTGCAGGTTTTTTGTAGGAGCTTGGAGCTTTCATGGAGTCTTATACTTGGCTTTCATATCATGTGTTACTTTGAATTCTCATCTTAGATTAATTAATTGCTTCATAGTTACAATTTATCATCTCCATTGCATCATAGTTACATTTTAGGTTAGTTTTATTTTTTGTTGCATTTGAGCATATGCATAATCATGGATAGCTCACTATAGTTGCATATCATCTCACTCATCTCCACTTGTTCATCTATCATCAACATCATCCTTTGTTTATCGTTGCATCCATTATCCTTTCCATCATTTTGTTTCATTTATGAGCATACCACTAATCCTTCCACCACACATTTGCACATAGAAATCATCTTAGCTTGCATATTAAGCATCAAATTTTGTTTTCTAGGTAGTCATTTTAACAACATTTGTGCCTATAGAAATCTAAGGCCCAAATGGTTTAATAAATCCCTAGAACTAGAGGACAATGGTATGTATTTGAAAGGTTTGATTGTATTACAAATAGATTAGTTTTACTTGCTTCAAACTTCGAATGTAAACTATCTCATTACGGTTTGTGTTGACATCAGAATAACTCGCTCTACACATTTCGACACACACACAAAAAGAGCTATGTCAAAGATTCAACATCCAACACTAAGTCTCTACCCCATATTACCCCCGAGGAAATGGTCAAGCTGAGACTACAAATGAAACCATTCTAAAAATCTTGAAGAAAACAATCAATGAAGCTGGTCCCGACTGGCATTTGTAGTTGAATCCTACTCTTTGGGCTTATCGAACTAGTATCTGCACACCAATACGTGCAACCCCTTTCTCCCTAGTCTATGGATCCAAAGCTATCTTTCTTATTGAGGTTGAGCTCTCATCATTGTGAGTTTCACTATAGAATTTGATCACTGATGAAGAATACAAAGTATCTCAGCTAAACGAGTTAGAATTCCTGGACGAGCGTCTTCTTGACGCCCTCAATCACTTACAAGTATATCAAAACCGATGAAATGGAGCTATAACAAGAAGAGAAAATGTTGATCCTTTTAGGTAGGGGATCTTGTCTTAAAGAAGAACTAGAAGAACCTTCCATATCAGGACAACAAAGGAAATTTTGAGCCTAACTAGTTGGGTCCCTCTATTATTACAATAATCTACGGATCAAGAGCATACCAATGTCAATGCCTAAAGGTGAACCCTTGCAGGAACCAACTAACAACTTGCATCTTAAATTTTTTTATGCCTAGTCTTGAAGGGTATAAGTCTGAAAATACAAAAAAAAACAAAAAATGAGAAAAAGGATTGAAAAAAATTAAAAAAAACAATCATCTTCTAGTGAAAACCACTTCAGTGGCACTTTGGGAAAGTACCTTGGTGAAAACTTGGAAAATGGGAGCCTTGTGTAAATAAGGCACTTCCATCTATTCTTTGGCTCTTTATCCTTTATCCTATCATTCTTTGCATCATTCCATCCATCTCATCCTTCATCCTATTTATTCATTCATCACCTATCTATGTCCTTATCATAGCTTGATGTTGTGAAGTATTGCAATCCCTTTAGTACTACTTGGCATATTCCAAAGGTTAGTTTGTCCTGCCTATATTGAGGTAGTCTAGCATGTCACGTTGGGGGAAATTCATTATGGATCGTATCAGGTTCTTGTATATCTTAAGGTTATCAGAAATCTCATCAAAAACACCAAAAACATTTGTAAAACGTTCATCAGAAAATCCAAAAACATCCAAATCCTGTACAGCTAAAATCCAAAAACATTTGTAAAATTTTCATCAGAAAATCCAAAAACATCCAAATCCTATACAATAAAATCCAAAAACATTCAAAAATTGTAAAGTCAAAATCCAAAACATCCAAATCACATCAAAATCCCTAAAAATGTTGAACATCAAAAATCCAAAAATAGTACCTTGTCAAACTATGGGTCTCTAAGCTTGAATGTAGGCAAGGCCATCATTAATGTGCCACTAAGACACCCTAGGTCAATCCTTTAGGAGTCCATCATAATAAATTGGCATTCCATCAACTGTTCATATCTTCATTTTCAATAAGTCATGTCAGTTGAAGTACGTGGTCTCTACATGTATAATGTAGGCAAGACTTATCTTTGATTAGCCCTCAAGGCCCCTAGGATAGGTCTCTAGGTTAGGTTCTTGGTCGGAAAACCTAGAAAACCCCTAAACATCCAAATAACTCAGAAAATCCCTAAAAAATTGTAAAATCTCTAAAAATCCCTAAACATTTGTAAAATCTCTAAAAAACCTCTAAACATTTGTAAAATCTCTAAAAAATCCCTAAACATTCAAAATATCTAAAAAAAACATTAAAACATTAAAAATCTCAGAAAAATCAAAAACATTTGAAAATTGAAAATCCAAAAACATTGGAAAACATTCAAAAAACCTAAAAAGCCTCAAATATCTTGGAAAAAACCTAAACAATCTCAAATAATAGAAAACCAAAACATTCGCATAAACTTCCAAAAAGACCAAAAATAACCTCAAAACATTCAAAAGACCTAAAAAGCCTCAAATATCTTGGAAAAAACCTAAACAATCTCAAATAATAGAAAACCAAAACATTCGCATAAACTTCCAAAAAGACCAAAAATAACCTCAAAACATTTTCAAAATACCAAAAAAATTGAAATATTCCTGAAACTCCAAAACCGTCCACCCATCTTGCTTTCACATGCAATAACCTTCACCCATAATAAATCAATCGTCACCTTCAACCTTTGGCGAAACAAATAGAAAACAGGTGTAGCAAGTTGTAGAGTGAGAACTTAAATGTCATAATCTATAGTCTAGATCATAGGTAAATGCATTAATGAAGTTTATATCAATGGCTTATCATAAAGCTCATCATCATCCTAACATAAAACAACCATATGACCAACATGTCCTAGGATGTATCCTTCCTGCGATGGACATCAGTATCAAAAATCACTTTAGCTAAGTTAAATAGGCAAGAGATATAGATAACACTGACTATTTGTTTTTTATCTTTTCTTATGATTTATCTTAATGACCCATTCTGAGGACCTCTCAATGATGTATATCAAAATGATTTAGAGAGAAAGGAATGGGGCATCGATCATTATCTTTTGTTTGTTGTGCTTGTGGGTATTCTTGTAAAATAATCTTGGCACATACTTGCTTAGTTGTGTGTAGGAAGGTTGTTTGGAGTATATTGTTGACTATTGCATATGCTTTGGTCCAATATATCCTAAGCTTATAACTTACATTCCAACAAGCTTTTCTTATGTCAAGATGTGAAAAAGAACTATCCTATTTGTTTTTTGATTCAAAGTCCATTACACTAGACACAATGTTGTCCTGGTTATTAATATCTTGATGCATCATGTCTGTGTTATATCAAACAATAAGGAACAACGAAAAAATCCCAATCCCAAGAAATGAGAAAATCATCCTACATTCATCATCATCATGAATTTCTCATCACCATCCCTAATAAAGTCTCGGTGGATCATAGAATTGTTGGATCTTTTGAAACAATCATCACAATCAATGGTCAATCATCTTGTTTCTTCTATCTTCTCTCCAAGCTAACTTGGTATCATGATAGTCAACAAAAACATCATCAATGCATCCATCTTGCATCTACAAATCATCAGCATACATACATCTCATAATCATAGCATATCATAAACATTCATCCTGCATCATCATTATCATTTAAGTTGTGACGAATAATATAAATTTTTTATTCTAAGCATCTCAAATCATTGCATACATATATCATAAATATACATCACATTATCATATCATAAGTATAAAAATCTGCATTTTCCATCCATGCATCCACATGCACACATCACATCCTAAAAATGCATAAGGAAATACACAAAAACAAATGCATTCCATACCATTTGCATAAGAATGGCATAATCATCTCATATCATCCATCACATGGCATATCATGAAAAGATACTGAAAAAGAATATAACATTGCATCCATTACATCTCATCTCATCACATATCACATAAGTATATATAAATAAAGTGCATCCATACATGATCAAATATAAGCATGTCACATCTCATACCAAATGCATCCATACAATCATACACATGAAATAAAGCGAACACATCACATCTGAATCTGTATCATATATATATCAAAAAATGTTGAGCGTCATGGTACAATATCTGAATCAGTGTATGTATATTGATCATAAATACAATATCAATGAGGCTATCAAAAAGAATCCCATGAATGTATATCTGTATAAAAGAATCAAGAAACAAGTCAAAAAGTGTCTATACAATCAAGCTAGCCCTGATGGTAGCTCCCCTCTCTGGCCTGTCTCTTTGGTTGATCCTTAGCCCTAGGCCATGCATCTCTCCTCTGTGAGTAGTCAGGCTATCTAAGTGCCTATGGAACATCTCTGTGATAGTGCATCATGTAATAGGTTACCTCAGTCATAGCCTCTCTATATAGCCTGGTCGATACAGTCCTGCCCAGTGTAGCCACCAACTACTGGCGGAAACCAATCTCTTGATCTCTCTTGACAATCACGACCTATACTTGCTACCTTGCATGATCTCTCTCCATAGTAATAGCCAAAAATTTTAACTGTGCTTGATCCCTCTCAACAATAACTACCAAAATTTGTTGTCAGGCCTGATCCCACTCACTTGTAAGGACCTATACCTGCTGTTGAATCTGTGAATCTCAGGGATCCGATGGTGGTGGCTAAATTGGTTGTTGCTGCACTGGCCGCTATTGAATAGGAGGCTATTATGGAGGTTTCTAACCAACTGGTGGTGCCCCTAGGATCTGCCCATCTTGTTGATCTTGTCCCCTATGTCTGCCTACTCCCCTCCCTCTGGGTCTCCCTCATGGAGGTGCACTCATTGGATCTATCAACTTGCGAGGGGGTGTAAACCATGCATCATATGTAGGAATTGTCTGTGTGTCCATCTAACCCTAATCATAATCCCATCGTTGTGCCACCAACTACTGAAAGCCCTCAACCACCTCTAAGGTTGGGATCATAGGTCCCCATGTGGGAACCTCTCGAGCTAATCTAGAAAAGATGGCCCTATATGCATCATCTTCCCTATCCTATTCCTCGCCAAACTGTTGGTCCACCCTGTCTAGCAGATACATCTCTATAATCGTGTGCTCCCAACCCTACATAAATTGGGTATGCCTGGCAAAGAAGAGTTGTTGCACATCATCATACCACATTGGCATTTGTAGCCAGGGCTGCCATCTAAATATTGTCATATCATCAATAACTCAGTGCTAGCACGGGACCCCAAGCTGCCTAGTATACCATAAACTAATGACACCTCTATATCACCAAACCATAGGATCATCCAACTCTACATCGACCATATGGATGATCGGTCACAACACAACAATGTGCTCCTAGGCCCAAATGTGTAGCAAGGTAACCCTTGTGCCAATCGCTCTTTCATCGCAATAGATAAAATTGTGCATATCATGATACAATGAGGCCAACATCATTGGCCCCCATACAAACAATGTCCTCCTGTAGAGCATATGATGCCATGCCAAACCCCATCCTAGGTTGAACCCCCTACTCCATCAGTCTAGAGCGACCAAACTAGAAATGATGGTTGCAACTATCAATTGAAAAGTGGGTACTTGACCTCTATACATCTCAAGGTCGATATGTGAAGTAACTAGAATGATGTCCTCAATCTCCATCACCTCTTGGCAGAAAATTGTATCCGACATCGACATTTTATATCACACGCTCACCATGTATTAGCAAACACAGTATCTGCCATACATCCTCTAAAGTCACTGTTGCCTCATCTATGGGAAGGTGGAATGATGAAGTCTCATTGTACCATCACCCGAACAATGCGGTCATCATAGCCAAATGTGTCCAGATGATGGGAATGTATGCAACGTACCATAGGCCAATCTCCCCCAGGTGCTCCTAGCGCACCTCAAATAAACCACCAAGTCTCTCCAAAAATGTGGGCTAGTGTTCATGAGACATCAAGGCTCCTGCACCCATGAAGCACACGATGTCAAAATTCAAAAAAAATTGACTCAGTTTGGAATTTTCAGCTCCAAAATGACAATAGCGCCGCTATTTACGATATCGTCACTATATTTCAAATTCCAAATTATGACGCCCAAAGGCATTCAAATTGAAAATCGCAAATTGCATCATTATAAACATATGCATCATGATTTAAGCTTTGGAAACCCTAAGAAACCCTAATTCTAAATTGTGAACTATGTCGCAATACACATATGTGTTGCTAAAATTCATTTTAGCGTTGCCAATTCTAAAATTAGAGTCACCATATACAGACACCGCCAAATTTTTAATTTCAAAGCATTATAAATGCATTAAAAATTCAAATTTCAAATCAATTTTTGAATCACATACCGGTGGTCCTAAGCTTGGAAGCTACTGGTACTCTCAAACTCGGTCGAAAATGTGTCGTGGGAGCTCTCGTCATGCCATTTCGTCACAGGATCAGAGCTCAATTTGCAAGAATTCCTTAAGGTGTGAATGCACAAATGACTTGAAAGTGACCCTTCTTAGGGGTGATCCCACAATACCAGTTTACAATTTTTGGCCAAACTAGACACTAAACTTAAATTTTTTAACTAAAACTTCACTTTTGGGCACCTATAGTGGTTAAACCATGAGGAATTTGAAGATGATGCAAACTAGTGATTTGTGACATTTTTTTCTATAGATTCTAAATATATATTTTTTTATTTTTTTTGAATCAAATTGCATTTCTTTTTCCATCTCCTTCAAAAACTAGTTTTTATTAGTAAACACCATTTTTAAGGAGTAATGCTCATCATATACAACATAACTTTTTTTCTATGAAAGATAAAATTCTAATTTTTTTGAATTTAGATTTGCAACTATGATATATAACAAGTTCATTTGGTTTCATAGTGTTTTATTGAATAATTTTTCCTTAGTCAAGTTTTGAAGTCAAACCAATTACAATTCAGACATAGGAAAACTGTATACAAAACTTTTTTTGTATGCATTGAAATTCATTTTGTTTTACTAGATTGAGGACATCAATACCTAGACTGAACATATTTTTCAAAATTTTATTTTGATAATCTACTTTTTTCCACACGTGCAGAATAAAGAACTTGATTTTATGTGAAAAACCTGTGTTTAATTAAACTAAAAAAAATACATAATAAAACCAAAATATATTAAAATTATATTTGATGGATAGCTCGTTCTGAGGACTACCATCATCTAGTTGGGTCTCTGAAGTTTCCTCCATTTTCATCCTCAACTCAAGCTTCGAAAGGAAATTTTTTGTAAAAAGAAATAGCCAAGGGGGAGAAAGGGGGAAAAAGGGTGGTCGATCAAACCACTTTTTTCTTGGACCCCCCTAAACCCGTTCGCTCGAATGTGGGTTCGATCGAACCTTGGTTCGATTGAACACCTTCAAAATAATTTTAAAAAATGTTGGTCAGGTTGGTTCGAGCAGACTCTTGGCTAATGTCCACTCGAACCCTTGGCCAATGAATCCATTTTAATTTTATTTTTCTCCCCATATGCATATATATACTAGGAATTTCACCTTAGTGTGCAATAGATACACCAAAGAAGTGTGGAAGGTCAATTAGGATAAATTTTGGTCTATTTTTTGTATACATTTATGTAGTACATGAGGTCAATTGGTAGGCCATTTAGCAAATGATGTTGTTTGTGTAACAAAGGTCTCAATGGAAAAGTGATAGCTTCAAATAAACTATGCATCCACTTATAGGGATCCAAATATGATTGCAATAAAACCTTTGAATCAAGAAGATAATTAGGCACCATTAGCAATAGGCTCATGTTATGTTTGAAATAAGGAGAGAGGGAGAGAGAGAGGGAGAGGTAGGGATAGAAAGAGGGAGAGATAGAGTGGGGAAGAGCAAGAGGGAGAGAGAAGGGGGTAAGGAGATAGAGATAGATATGTATATGGATAAGGAGAGGGATATGGAGAGAAGGAGAGGAGAGGGAGAGATAAAGAGAGAGAGAGAGAAGAGAAGGATATATAGAGATGGAATAGATAAATATATAGAGAGGGATATAGAGGGAGATAGATATATGGATAGAGAGAGGGAGACATGTCTAGAGATAAAGGGGGAGAGAGGAAAATAGAGGTAGAGATGAAGAAAGAGAGAGAGAGGAAGAGGGAGACAAATAGATAGAGAGATATAGGTAGAGCCCGAGAGATAAATACAAAGAGAGATAGGGAGATAGAGAGGATGTGATAGAGAGATACAAAGGAAGAGGGAGAGGGAGAGGGAGAGGTTGAGATAAAGAGATATAGATGGTGAGATAGAGTGGTAGAGAGATAGAGATATAAGGAGATATATATAGGGAAGGATACGGAGAGAGAGACAAATAGATAGACAAACAAAGAGAATTAGAGATAGGTAAATAGAGATGGTGAGAGGGAGAGATAAATAGGGGGAGATAGAGAAAGGTAGAAAGAAGTAGGGGGGATAGAGATACATGGGAAGAGAAAGAGAGATAGAGATATATGGGAAGAGAAAGGGAGAGAGGTAGAGATAGAGAGATAGATAGGGGGATAGGGAGGGAGTGATCGATGGAGATATGGGGAGAGATAGAAAGAGGGGGGAGATAGAGAGAGAGGTATAGAAAGGGAGAGAAATAGGTAGAGGAGAGGTAGACAAGAGGGGAAGACAGGGAGATAAATAGGTCAAAGAGGAAGAGAGAGAAGAGGGGGAGAGAGGGAGAGAGATAGGTAGAAGAGGGAGAGAAAGAACAGGGGGAGGGAGGGAGAGCAATGTGTAGAGAAGGAGAGAGAAGAAGATGGGGGAGAGAGGGAGAGATTGCTCAATATAAATAGAGGGATAGGGAGAGACATAGAAAGGGAGGGAGAGTTAGAGGAGGAAGAGCGAGAGAGAGGGGTAAGGAGATAGAGATAGATAGGAAGATAGAGATAGAGGTGGAGATGGAGAAGGAGAAGGAGAGGGATAGTAAGAGGAGAGAAGGAGAGGGAGAGATAAATAGAGAGGGGAGAGAAGTATATATAGAGATGGAAGAGATAAATATATAGAGAGGGAGAGAGAGGGAGAGAGATGGATGGATAGAGAGTGACTAAAATAAAACATTTGAATCAAGAAGATAATCATGGCCCATTACCAACATTATCATGTTATGTTTGCAATAAGGAGAGAGGGAGAGGTAGGTATAGAAAGAGGGGGGAAGAGAAAGAGAGAGAGATGGGTAAGGAGATAGAGATAGATAGGAAGATAGAGATAGGTATGGAGATGGAGAAGGAGAAGGAGAGGGATATGGAGAGAAGGATATGGAGAGATAAAGAGAGAGAGGAGAGAAGGATATATAGAGATGGAAGAGATAAATATATAGAGAGGGATAGAGAGGGAGATAGATGGATGGATAGAGAGAGTGAGACATGTCTAGAGAGATATAGAGGAAGAGGGAGAGGAGAGATAAAGATATATAGATGGTGAGATGTAGTGATAGAGAGATAGAGATATAAGGAGACATATATAGGGGAGGATATGGAGAGAGAGACAAAGAGATAGACAAAAAAAGAGAATTAGAGATGGTGAGAGGGAGAGAGAAATAGGGGGAGATAGAGAAAGGGAGAAATAAGTAGGGGGAGATAGAGATATTGGGATGGGAAGAGAAAGAGAGATAGAGAGATATATGTGACTTTATCTCTATCTATGTCTCTCCTATTCTCTGTTTCTTTACCTTTATCTATTTTTCTCTATCTCCCTCACTATATCTACCTCTTTCTTTGTCCCTCTTATCCTCTATATCTCTTTGTTCCCTCTTAATCTCTCTATTTCTATTTATCTCTCTCTCTCTCTCTCTATCTCCATCTTTTTTTTTCTCTCTCTCTTTTTTTTCTCCCTATCCATCTTTTTATCCCTTTATTTCTATCTTTGTTCCCATATCTTTATCTATCTTCATCTCTTTTCTCCTCCTTTGTCTCATTTTTCTCCCTCTCTCTTACTCTCTTTCTCTTTTCTCTCTCTCCACCTATCTATATATTATCTCTATATCCCTCTCCCTTTTCTCTTCCTTTCTCTTCTTTCTCTCTATATATGTTTGTCTTCTTAAGTGTGAAATGGGTACATTGAAGAGGTCTTAAAGGTGAATTATCACATCCTTAATCAAATTACATGCTACCTTGATCATAACTCCCCAAGGACACATTTCATCCTTGGATTGTTGACATGAAATGACCAATCAAAAGTTAGTTTCTATTTTCTCTCTTTTTCCCATGTATCTCTTATATTTCTCTCTCATGCTCTCTTTCTTTGTCAATTCCTTTCTCTTTCAATCTCTATCCCCATCTCTCTCTCTCTCTCTCTCTCTCTCTCGATATCTATCTATCTTAATTTTTCTCCTTCTCTCATTCTCTATCTTTTGAGTTTTTCTCTCTTTATTAGCCAATAGGCTACATATATTGTGAGATTTGAGGCTGAAATAAGTCTCATGCCTACAAACCACTATTGATTCGTTGAAAACAAGTTTCAACTTCCATTTAATGGTAAACCAATTGCATTTTAATGGTAAAATCCTTTAAATATTAGGTAAAAGCCTCCAAAATCTCACTTTTCACATAGAATTCATATAAATATTGATTTGGAAACTAGATGGGAACATTCGATTTCCATTTGTAGTATTTTTTGTCAATTTGATGACAACTTTCTTTTTTTATTTGCATTGATTTATGTTTTATATCTCTGTGCAAATATTTTATAATTAGATAATACTTAATTTCTTTAAAGAAAAAATCTAGATATGTCTAAATTTATTTCATTCCATTATTTAACACTTATTATTAATTGTTTAATTACACCACATGCAACTAGAATTTGCAGCACATCCAAAACACATACTCTCTAACATATTAACATACATTTAGTTTTCTATCGCCGTATTCCTTAAACCTCCTTTAGGTGCAAGTGCTAGTATATATACCTCTCTCTCTATAGAATTGTCTCCCCCTCTATAATAACTTTTCTAGCTATAAGTGGAGTTGAAATTTCAAATGAAATCAAAGATTCTTGAACTTAAGAATTCCATGGAAAAAATATACTATATATAATTGTAATTTAGGCAAAATGATTTTAAAAAACTTCACTAGGTTTCAAACAAGTATTGAAAGCATATATATGAGTTTACATGCAAGAAAAAAAAGTGAGAGATGATGCTATAAGTATAGTTGAACTTTCAAATGAAATCAAAGATTCTTGAACTTAAGAATTCCATGGAACAAATATGTACATATAATTGGAATTTACGTAAAATGATTTTTAAAAACTTCACTAGGTTCACAAATGCAATTGGAAATAGATGATAAGGAATTTAGGCAAAATGAGTTTAAAAAACTTCACTAGATTGAACAAGAATTGCATATGAGTTTACACATGCAAAAAAAAAAAGTGAGAGATGATGCTATAAGTGGAGTATCTAACTTTTTTCAAATGAAATCAAAGATTCTTGAACTTAAGAATTCCATGGAACAAATATGTACATATAATTGGAATTTAGGAAAAATGATTTTAAAAAGCTTCACTAGGTTCACAAATGCAATTGGAAATAGATAATAAGGAATTTAGGAAAAATGAGTTTTAAAAACTTCACTAGATTGAACAAGTATTGCATATATGAGTTTACACATTGGAGCAAAAAAAGTGAGAGATGATGAGCTATAAGTGGAGTTGAACTTTCAAAAGAAATCAAAGATTCTTGAACAAGTACTTGAATTCCATGGAACAAATATGTAATTGGAAATATCTACTCAATTTAAGGGTCCCAATGTGTTTCAATGACTAATTTATGTCCAACCAAATTTAAAATACTTGTCATCAACATATATTATAAGTAACTAAAACAATCTAGAGTTCAAACAAGTTACTATAAGTTCTCACTTGAACATGTATACATGTACAAGTGAACTTGAAAATCATGGATATACTCTAAATCAAACATTCTGGTTCAGCCTGCTCTTCAATAACATGTAAATTTTTTTGATGATCATCACTATCTAGTCTCCATTTTTTTTCGTCCACGTGCATGTGGAACTGCATGAAGATGTAGGGCGGTAGCAATTATTAGGTGACTATATTGATATACCTTGTTATCAGGTTGATAGTCAAAAAAATGAATCCCATGTTGAACAAATTTAACTTGTTTTAGATATATCCATTGTACTACAACAGAACCTGCATGGTAAACATGAACCTGAGGTAAGCCATGTGAACATGTACAACATTTTCATGCTCAAGGTTTGTACAATATATATTTTATTTTTTTAATGTAATGTACACATGTACACAATGTATATATTTATAATTTTAAATTCAAACTCACCTGTGGGAAATAACATTCCATCGCTTGTTTTAGTTTGTGTTAGCTTATTCCTCTCTTCTGTGCAATGTAGTAAATAATAGCTAACACCTTCTATGTTTCTAGGCTTTGCTATGATTGCAAAAACATATCTTGTACACCAAATTTACACAAAAAATTTCTAAAAAAAATAGAATTGTCTCTAGACTTTAAAGATCATTAAATTTATATAATATTTAAATTATTGAAAACTTACACATGTACCTTTTCTAATCAATCCTGAAATATGGTCATAATCATTTGAAATCAAAGGAATGTCTTGAAATATTTCATCCTCATTTTCGTCGTATGTGTCTAAAACGAATAACTTGGCACCATATCCCATTTACTAACATATCCAAGTTCTTGGTTGTTGCATGCATCAAAGTTTCCCACAATGCACTTAGTACGTAAACAAGAGTAATCCCTTGCGTATAATGTCCATCCAAGGTGACTATCTAAACTCATAACACAATGCAAAGATATTGTTTTGTCTACCCTCTTGCATCCATGCATTGATCTTCTATTCACACCTAGATACATGTACAAAAACAAAATTATGTGAACAAACATGGATATATATATATATTAAATTTAATAAATTCAAAATTTTGAAAATGTAATTTATACATACTCGATATCTCCCAAAACACTCTATGTAGAATGTTTTGGTTTGTTCTTGAAGATGTACTGAACTCATTTGATGCAAAGTATTTCTTACACCATTCAACAACATCATGTGCATTGTCTATAAAATCTCTCAAATAAATCATTTGATGCTTTCTTAAAGCACATTTGATGCAAGCACATGCGGCATAATGCTCACCCTTTCCATGCCCACTCTCAAAGAAAATCCAAACATGTGGTATTTTGTAAATTTTATGATATCTATATAGTGCATAAAATGGCCGTGATAATTGGAATTGTGTTGCACATCCATCTGACCATACAAAATGCTTTTCAAATTTTACACCCTTGCTTCTCAAATTCTCAATAAATTTTTTAAAGCAATCTTCTACAAAAAGTGTGTCATGCCTTTTAGCATCACTAATATAAAAGTGATATTCTTTCTTAATGGATTCTTGTTCATCTATACTCTTAACACCATCCAATTCTGATTGTGCATGACGATAACACACATGAACCATAATAGTGATCTTCTCTAAAAAGTATTATTCTGATTGAATCTCTTTTTGATGTACAAAAGAGTAATTTTCTGCAAATTCAACTACTGATAGAATTGTTCCAAGTGGGAAAGTATCTCTTAATGTTTGAAATTGTTGTGCTTGCCACTTAGTAAAAAATCAATGTTGTATGTATGGTTGTATTGATTTGTATGTATGGTTGTATTGATTTTCAAAAATATTCCATAAATTTTCCAATAGGAATCTCCTCTTCTACATAGTTTAACCTTGTGGATTCTTTCCCAAAATTTATTTGAAAATTTACATACTTGTAACTCTTGCAATTTACTGTCTTTGTTGGGTCAGTACCTTCATTTCTTGAGGGAAATGTAGCTAAATTTCTACATGTTTCACAAAGTCCTTTTATGCAGTTTATTTGAGGTCTATTTTCATGATCACATAACATATCCTTTATGAAAAAACTTACCTCTTTAGGTGGTGCATTTTAAAAACCATAACTTTCTTCTCCCATCTTTCGAAACACCTGATGGTAGAGATCAAATTCGATATGATAACGACAACAAGTTTCAAAAAAATTGTTTATCTTCACATAATATGGCTTAAACATTTCAAATATTGTTTTCCCAATCTTTATATGAGGATACTTATTACAAAAATTCATACACATCTCAAGTTGTGTTACGTCTAACCAATGTTTAATATGATTTTCATAAATATTGGGCCTAATCCTGTGTCTCATAACATCTCTAATATTTGATGATGGATGAGTCTCTTCATTCCAAAAAATTGAGATCAAGTTCCTAACAACATCTTCAATCCTATTAGAATAGGGAGATCTACACATAATTTCCCAACTGTCTTCTAAACTATCATCCAAAACCTTTCTCCTTTTCTCATATTTTATTAGTGTGGTTCTACTATAACCAATTTCAACCGAAAGTGAAAATATTTTTCTTTTCTTGGTATATCTTGATTTAAAATAGATGTCAACATCACCCTTCTTGTAGTGGCCTTATCCACTAATCAAGATCCTTTCCCAATGGAATCTAAACCCTTTTTAACATTTACAACAATATCTTTTTGTAATGTCATGTGTTTCTTCTTATTCAATGTCGAATGTACACCCAACAATTGTAATGACTCTTTTGGCTCATTATGAAGAAGTAAACGTGATAACAATTAGGTTTTTTCAAGTGTTTCAAGATAATTGAAATGATCATTGATTATTCCATCTACAAATTTAGTCATTGACCTCTTACTCCTATTTGCAAGTTGGTCGGAATAACATTTCAGTTTCTCCATATCCATTTCAAGTAAATGATCTAAATTTCTATAAGAAATTTGTTTCCTCACTTTTTTAGCTAGTTTTATATGCTCATCCATACCAGTAGAAGGAAGTGATCTTGACCCCTCTCCAACATGCATTGTTTGAACTTGGGCCTCCTCCCTATCTTCAAGATCCATGTATTCTTCAGCCGATTCGTTTGATCCAATATCTAGATTTGGCTCGACTTCTGCTTGAGAACTTCCTGCTTGTTGAGCCCTTTCTACATGTCAAAAAATATTTTGCAAAGAAAGTGAGAGATGATGCTATATAAGTGGAGTTTATGTATGCGAGCAAAAAAAGTGAGAGACATGATGCTATAAGTGGATTAGAGCTTTTAAATGACATCAATTTTGATTCTTGAACTTAAGAATTACATGGGACAAGTACAATTGGAAATGGATTCAATTTAAGGAAATGGCAAAATGAATTTTCAAAGTCATTAGGTTTTGGAAATTGGATACATGAATTTACATGCAAGCAAAGAAAGTGAGAGATGATGAGATATTTAAGTGGAGTTGAACAAATAAAATCAAAGATTCTTGAACTTAAGAATTCCATGGAACAAATGCAATTGGAAATAAATGATAAGGAATTTAGGAAAAATGAGGTTCCAAGTTATGGTAATGTCTATGCAAGATGACTATTTTTTAGTATTAAAGTTTCCAAGTTATCTAACATGGTTTTCATAATTGGAAATAGATTTATAAGGAAAATATTGAGGTGTTAATAAAAGTCCTAAACACACACAAGAGAGAGAAAGAGAAGAAATAAGCATGTACCTTGTTTCTTTCCTTGATAATTTGCCAAGTTTTGTTCATGCCTCTTTTGTTCTTCTTTTGAAATTTTTTGTTGAGCCTTATTTTTTCTTTTTCCTTGTTCTCCCTTTTTCTTCTTCAAGTTAAAGATGACTCAAAAAAAATCCTCTACCAAAGGTAAATTATCCTCCAAAATTTTCCTTGATTGATAAAAATGCAAAGTTCTATTCTCCAATATTTTCCTTGATTGATAAAAATGCAAAAATCTTTCTCCAAAATCTGCCTTCCTTGATAAAAATGCTAAAATCTCTTCTCCAAAATATGCCTCCTTGATAAATGTGCAAAAATATCTTCTCCAAAATCTGCTCTCCAAGTGATATAAATGTGAATTAATCTTGCAATGATATGGAATAATGAAAAATAAGCTTGTATTTATATGCATATGGGAAAAAAAATAAAATTAAAATACATTCGTCGGCCAAAGGTTCAAGCTTGAATTTTCCTTCAATTGTTTACAAATTTTATAACATTACATGTGTAGAACTACATGTGTACGCACATTTAATGTATTTAATGCACATTTAACATGTGTTTAACATATATAAATCATAAATATGTGAGCATGAATTCTCCAAATATAGATTTAAAATTTGTATAAACACATTATTGAGTGTAAATATGTACATTTACACATGTATCTATTAGTGTATAAACATTTAAACATAAGCAAACACATGTACATGTAGATAGATTCAATGTATAAACATAAACATGTTATAAGAAAAGAGGTACATGCACGTAGATTGAATGAAAATAAACATATAAATGTAGATTGTATAAACACCCTTGAGTGTACTAAACATGTACATGTACACATGTAGATTAATGTATAAACATTTAAACATAAGAAAACACATGTACATGTAGATAGATGAACATAAACATAAACATTATAAGCAAATATAGGTACATGCATGTACAAATTGAATGAAAATAAACATATAAACATAAGAAAATGTGTATGTATATCATACAAGCAAATGTACTAGAGATCATCAAATGTACCTATAACAATGTATCAACAATCTAACAAATGTACTATCTAGATCATCAAATGTAAGTAATAATGTATCAACAACCTAGCAAACATGTAATAGAGATCACCAAACATGTAGCCCAAGTCATATATAATGTTAAAAAACTCATAGATCTAGTGCAACCTAAAATGAATGTCGACTCCTAGTCGACCGATCATCTGAATGAGAACCTTGCTTTGACGGATGTGTCAAGCCCTGGAGATAAAATTGTGTACACAATGTGTTAAAAACATATAATATATTATAAATTTTATGAAATTTATTTAAGAATGTACATGCATTTTTAAATATCTATCTAGATCTATGCATACATATGCATGTACATATACATGTGTGTATATATAAAAATTTAAAACTCACATGTCTACTAGTAGAAAAATCATCTACAAAGTCATGTCGATGTACACGATCTAAACCAAGGCTAGGAGTAACATGAGGTATGTCCATCTACAATATATATACATATGTATTACACGAATATCTAGTTAAAACTAAAATTTAAAAATAATTAAAAAAAGGAATTGAAACATTCACATGCGCACATACATGCACATCATTTGGTATCGGATGATCTAAGTCCTCTACAATGGCCATCTCCACCAAATCAACCAAATGCTTAGTCGACGTGTCAAGATCATCCATCTGAGTCATCACATGTGCCAAAAATGATGAGTGAAGGGGACTATGCAGCTGAGATGGCATTAGCGATGATGAACTAGGATCGGTCAACATATCCATAAAACCCATAGAAGTTTGCATCCTCTACAAGTCAACTGAAGGATCAGTAGTCTATGCAATAGTTGAATGATCTGTAGGTGGATCTTGATGTGCACTAGTGCTAGGCTGAGAGTGATGGGATCTTGGATGTGAATGAACTCCTAAAGCCAAATGACCTCTGACATGGTCTATAGAGATCCCATAGTCTGATGTGATGAAAGCATATGCCTCCAAGAGGTCCTCAGCCAAATAATTCATAGTCTTGCGTACCATATCTCTTGTAAGTCTGTCAAGCTCTGTGGGTGTAGGGATTCCGCCACTGTAAAATGATCCATGTTGTTGTGTTGTGCTAAAAATGGTGTGGATCATGAATGTCTATACATCAAATAATGACCTACATGATCAATAGATATCTTAGTGATTGTAGCTGCAATGTCGCTTACACTGTCAATTGCTTCCTTTTGGGAAGCAATGACAACTTGATCCCCTAAGGGGACCAAAGCTGGGGTGAGAGAAGGATACCTATCACCAACCAATTCCCTAAACATCAGGGTTGGTCTACTTGCTCGACGATAGGTGGGCCTATTGACAATCCTGCCACACCCCTAACCAACATATGGTGGAATGTCTAGGTAGTTGACTTTGAGGCCCAAGTGGACCTCAACTTACAACTATTGAACAAAATATAACAGAAGTTGGTCATTGTTTGGATATTGACCATGTGCTACACGAAATGACGGGTAGATCAATCAGGCCATAACATCATCCACACATTTGGTGACCTAGTATCCCCTCACCTCACATTTATTTTGATAAAATGGAAAACATTGGTTTTTAATCATATATTTGGTCACAACATCATGTATTTGTTTATAGGGAACCTCACCATGTATGTATTCCTGCATGTGGGAAAGAATAGCAGCTACTCTATAAGGGAAAAATGCACTAGTACCCCCAAGTTTATCTCTTATTTGTTCTAGGCTTTGTAATATGGACATGCAAGTTTCTGCATATGTGCTTGCATTCGTACCATCAGTTAATGACTCTCTCAATCTTGTAATCTCACTATTAGTATTTGCAAAGAGTGTTTGTGGAGGTGGAACAAGTGCATTTTCCATGTGATATGTATGTACCTAAAGAAGCAATGAGACCTTGGTTTAATATATCTAGATCTAGAGAATAGAAATAAAATGGAACATGTACATGTGTTCAATTTAAATTTAAAACAGTTCTAAATAAATACAAGTGTGCACATGATATAGAATACATAAATTAAACATGAACACTAGCTATATCTAGATAATAGTTCTCAAGTGCACACATGTACATTCAATAAATTTAATGTAACTTCTATATAAATTACTAAACACTTGTGAAACAAGTAAATTAAAAATTTACATAATTCAAAGTCATGCATGAACTCATTCACCAAAATGTAGAAACTTCTAACTATACATTTAAATATATATAAAATTATCTTAAATATATTCAATCCATATGAGTTACAAATCATAGGGGGGCCCAACAAGTGCTAAATTAGCTTGAGATTTGAAAAAACACATAGATCAAAGATAAGGTCTAGTTCAAACTATTTAATAAAATATTTTTCACATTTCTTATATAGAAGTTTCAAGCTAACATGTATATAAATTGCAATTATCTATGTTCAACAAAACTATATTTAAACTTCATAAAATCATAAGGCATATCAAATTTAGATAAGAAATTTATCAAATAAAAAACTTTCATGTGTGATGCCTTACTTGAGAGTTATTGGTGAATCCACACTGGAGTTTCAACAAAACTTCCTATACTAGAGGTGAGGAGGGGTCCATTTTTTGGAACTAAATGTGAACTTAAATAAGTGCATGAAAAGTAACATTATTTAATTGTTCCATTAAGAGGGTTTAGTGCAACTTAAAGGAATTTGTGACATGGTCTAATTATGAGGTGAAGATAGCAAATATACTTAGATCAAGAGAAGAAAGATGCATAAAATGATTGATGCATATATACAAAGTTGTGTCTTGTAGTAAGGCATTAAAATGATATGAACATGTAATTCATGATAAGGCTCATATATACATAGTAACATAAGGATGAGCTTGATCATGCATGAAAAAGTGATAAGCATTAAGTGGCAAATATGATGCCTCATAAGTAGTTAAACATGACAAATTATATATGGTATCAAAATAGATAGAAATCATAATGAAAATAAGAATAAAATCACAGCCTACGCACATAAAAGATGTCATACGTATGTAGCATAGATCATGAAAAATCGTAAAATATATGTGAATGAATCATAACACATGCATGAATACCCAAATTGGGAACATGAAATTTATGAGGAATAATATTTAAGATCTAGATCAAGAATTCATCGAGGAAAATATGAGAGTGAAATGTATATGATAGATAAAGAGAGCATAAGTGCTAAATATAAAAATGATAATATATAATATAGTCACCCATCAAGTATGTACAAATGACTTGAAGAAATCCTAATATAGAAATTAAAAGAGAGTATATAAAAAATAACAAACATGACTAATGAAGGTGTTTAAAATGAAAGGACACCAACATATAAATTATAGATGAAGTAGCAAGGAGGATCACACCAAAGATGACATAAATAGAAGGCTAAAGTATTTTTTTTTATTCAAGGGGTAAACGCTTTTGACCGGAGCTATGAACCGGATACAACCATTCAACAATACCACCCCAATGGGGTTTGAACCTTGGTGGCAAGAACAACAATGCCACCTATAAACCATCACACCATGCCAATACCGGCAAATAGAAGGCTAAAGTATAACTTTAATACACAATACACCATTTATTTACCCATCTTATAATCAAACCATGCCATATCCTAAAAAAATAATTTAAGTTGAGTCTCCAATGATAAGTCTTTGAAGTGTTATTCAAATAAGAATTAAGAATTAATAATCTATTGAGAATGAATCCTATGGAGAGATGCTCTTATTTATCAAGTATCAAACTCTTGGAAGAGGCACCCAAAACTCTATTAAAAAGATCTTGTATTTTATTAGTTAAAGAGGAGGAAGAAATACAAGTTCTATGTTGATGAATGACTTTCTCTAATGCATCCATTCTATAAATGTACACCAAAATGTAGGATGACCAAGTGTGTAACAAAAGATTTAAAAAGAGTCACTTGATTTCTTCTTCATCTTGGAACAAAACTTGAACTAGACTTTGAAGGTTAAGGGTTACTAGTTTTGTGATTGAAAATATTATTGTTAATTCTAGGTGCCTTATTCTCTATTGATTAACCTATGGATGCCACTTGTCCGGTAGGTAAATAAACAGGGCATGAATTGGGAGTATCTAGGGATGGGCTATGTCTCCAATGAAAAATATTATAATATTTGATTAGATCTATTGTACATATTAGGCTCAGTTTCCAATATGGGTGGTGTAGATTTGATTTTGAAACAAGATTGTCTTGTGGTATGCATAGGTACTATTTTTGGGTTTACTAGGTAAGAGGAATCACCAAGTTATTAGACAATAAATACTTTCAATATGGACCTGCAAGTGTGTGTATTCCCAAGTAACATGATAAGTTAAAATAAAAGAGAAATGAATGTAGGTCAAATAAAAAAGGTATAGAAAAAATCCTTCTCTATTTGTATGAAAAGTTAAGGAGTATAAACTAATTTGGAAAGAAACTATTGATCTTTATGTTTCCTATGCTTTATTTCATCTTATCATTTCATCCTTGATAAGGTCATGTCTTTCTAACCTATGCATGCATTTTGCAACATAGAGGGAATTCCTTGTCTTAGAAAATGCAACTCACATAGAGGAATTGACTTGACTAAAGCACAAACAATACACTTAACCAACCATATATAAATCTGAAAATGCAACCTAAAGGGTTACCAATGACAAGACCCATGAAATAAAACTGCCAAATTTGATGAGGTTACTAATAGAAACATCAAATATAATTGGAGGTGAGGAAAAATTATGCACATGATGAAAAATATGAAATAGCATAATTAGTGGACCATCATGTGTGAGAAGAAATTAATGGATATAATAAATATATTCTTGAAGAATACAATGTATATATAATAGTATAAGAATATATGCTATATATATCAATGAGTATCAAGAAAAGGTTTGCTCGAAGTGTAAAATAATCATAAAAAGGTGGACCTAAATGCTATATAAATATCCTATACACACACACACACACATATTAAACTAGTTATTGTGCCAAGTACAACATTATAATTGTGTCATTAAGAAGGTTTGTTGCAATGGAAAGGAATGAAACCTAAATCTATACAAGTTTGGATATCTCCAACATTCTATCCAAGTTTACACATGTCAAGATTTGAGGATAAATATTTTTATGAACGAAGCAGTTGAATATTATGCCTTATTCTTATTCATTATCATGGGTGAAATTAGAAGTGATAATCATGAAGGGTGTAATGTCAACTTAAGCATCTTATTTTTTATATACTATTTTTTTTAATGTGAATCATAAATAGATAAGGAAGAACCTAGTTAATAGCTCTAAAATCAATGCATTGATGTTTAAGGTATAAGTGGTGGATCTTATGCACATGGGGATTGGTTGTTTTAGTATTGAGGTAGATTCCTATAATGATAGCCAAAATGGGACTCATTTGGAATTTCACTAGATTTTTAGGTAATTTATTAAGTGTTCTAAAACTACCAAATATAAAAGAGAACATATTCTTGTTGGGTTGCAACTAGAACTCCTTTTAATCATTGATTCACTTACACTATTTACTAGGTAAGAGGAATCATCAAGTTATAAGACAATAAATACTTTCAATATGAGTACAAGTGTGTGTATTCCCTTAACATGTGATAAGTTAAGAAAAGAGAGATGAATATAGGTCACAAATAAAAAGAGTATAGAAAAAATCCTTTTCTATTTGTATGAAAAGGTAAGGAATATAAACTAATTCAAGGAAAGAAGCTATTGATCTAAATAGGGATATAAATCTATTTGTTTTATAAATTTAACTGAGGTAGAGGAATGATTGATTCATTTTAATGAACCAAAGTATTATTATCTATCAAAATAGATGTGAGATGGTATATATTTCCTTCCATGTGTTCTCGTGCTATTAGAAAATGTTATCAAGAACATTGGTTTTTGTTTAATAGGTTCAATTAATTGAACAATAATAAGAATGTATGTATTGAAGCACATAAACTTAAAAATTATATATATTTTGATAGAGACCCATACAATAGCTTTTTATGTTAGTTAGAAATTCTTGTACCTTAGGTGCTCACATGCACATTCTTATTACTCTTCTCTAGGGTCTTACTAAAAAAATTAGTTCATTTTTTCATGGTCATTATAAAGCAATATTTATGGATTAATACATAAGGTTGTTATGGAGCATTATATGAACTATAAGGATATCACCAATTCAATATGATCTTTTGTATTTCAACGACAACACACAATAAACCATAATGATTATTTTTTAGGATCAATTCATATGAAACTATGATCAATGGACTAGAAGGAGAAAACAAAGTTGCTCTAAATTGTATCTTACCCACAAAAGTATCTCTATGTTCATGTACATATGAGAATTGAAACATATAAAATCGTCTATGGCATGAACCAAAGGTCATACTTCCAAGCAGGTACATTCCACTAAATATTTCCTCTGTCTTATTTGGATTTGCACATTTTTGTATACATTTTTACCAGAGCATTTGCAACTAAAACATCTAAAAAATCTCACACTAATTTAGGTGTTAATGGGCATCCACACTCTACCACAAAATTTATTTCATGATCTAAGCTACAAGATTTTGACAAAGGTTTTGGCATTTTTAGTATCACATCTATAGATTGCATTTGGAAGAAAAATTTATGTAATTTTATCAAAATAATTCTTACGGGTTAGGGCATTTCAAGAGATCATATTTTTGGTGGCATTTTGTCAAACGCAAGTCTTGAATCATGGAAACACAAGGTTACATTCTAGCATGACAAGGGTTGTAATACATTCTTCGTTGTTTATTTTGTGTGCCCTCTATCAAATATGACACTCCTTTCTTAGGTGTTTATGTTGGAACCGTTCCAAGTTTTGTTTGACATTATTGAAAATATACAGTGAATTCTATGATTGAAAGATATGCACAAAATGGATTTGTTGAAAATGGTTTAGAAACTTTTAAGCAAATGCAATTCATTTTGAGACATGTATGTGAAATTTGGAAGCATTAACCAACCTGGAAGTCGCACTAGAGGGTGATGCACTGGAGGAAGTTGCTAAGGGTGGTGAGTTCGTCAAAGCCAAGTCTTCTCACCCAGGAGGTTCGGAGGTTCACCGCTACAATATAGTGCCATGAAAATGACAATCATTTTCACATTTTTTAATTCAAAAATCCCTAATTTAGGGGTTTGAGTGAACCCCCTTTCACTTGAACCCCATTTTTTTATTAAAAACAATCTACACTTACTAGATCAAGTGAACTAGGGGGTTCGCTCAAACCCATCAGTTCGAGTGAACCCCTTAAATTTGTTCAAACACCGAAAATGCATTTTTGCTTCCTCAATTAAATTGTAAACCAGTTTTGTGGCCCTACCCTTAGCTTACTTATACATCAAAATTAGTGTTTTTTTCCCTAATTTAACCTTGAAGCTAGTTTTTATCATCATTTTTACCAATTTTACCAAACTAGAGCTTGTTTTGCATCGTTTTTGGCATATTTCTTACATCTCGGAGCCTTTCTAGACCCCTGGGGCAACCTTTTACCTTTATCGAGAAATCAACCCAAAATTCAAAATTTTTGCCCAATTTCTCGAGGGGGCAAGGACTCAGCTTCATCCATCTGCTGGGGCATCTAAGAAATTAGAAAAAAATTATTTATTTTTATTTAAGCAACAGTTTTTTATCCAAAGAGCATCAGTCTTTGAACCGAGGCAACAAGTACCTCGCTTCAAAGAGGGGAAAAAATGTAGACATTGAAAAATGTCCTGAATGATATCATACACTTGAATCAGATATACTAACATCATTTCCTCTTGAAACCCATCCTCTTTTCACTTAATTTGATTAAATTAGCCTAGCTATTTAATTAATTGTGTCATTTGCATCTATTAACCTAATTAATTTAATCGGGTTAATTCACCCCATTTTGTGCTAACATTTCATCTCACTAAATAAAATAAATCAAACTATTTAATTTAATTCCCTAAGTTTTCTTATTTAATCAAATAACCCTAAGTTATTTAATTAAATGTCATTTCACCTTTCCCCATTCATTAAATTGTTTAATTTAATGAATATCATCTAATTCTTCTAATCTCCCTAATTGTATGATTAACATTATTTAATTATCAATTATTAACTAATCTAATCCCCCCCACTCGCAAGGGAATATCCCTCCTTTGCACATTCCTCCAAAAGGGGAATATTCCCATGGAATATTCCCTCCCCTTTTACACAATTAAACTTTGTTTTAATTTGGAAAATATCTATTTCCTCACCCATTAAAATATTCCAAAGAATATTCTTTCTCCTCACTTATTTGAAAAAGGGAATATTCTCACTTAGCTTCATATGCAAGTCAACTTGTGACTTATTGTGCAAGTTAACTTTTGACCTCTTGTACAAGTGAAAAGTGTGCTTGTTTGGAAGGAATGAGAACCCTTGATTAAATATCATCTTGCATTCTCATCCATTGATGAGAATCTATAATCCATGCCTCCAATTTCCTACATCCTTGACCATTGATTATCTTTTTCAATCTCAACTCTTCATTTCTCATTTGCTTTCCTATAAATAGAACACTATTTGGAGACAAATGGATCCATTTTTTTTAGAGCAAACTTATGCTATGGAAATCACTCACACTCACACTCTTTTTTAATTCACATTTAGCATATTTTAGTTTAAATTAGTTGCATAATAGCTTAGCTTCCATTAATGGCTTCCATGCATCCATTTAGCTAATTAGATAATTAGGGTTTGAATCTTCTTAGTTTAAATCTCATTTAGATTATCTTAGCAATTGCATATCTACATCTTTTAGCATAAAATCATGGTAGATTAGCTTTTGCATCATACTCATTTTAGCATAAATCATGTTTTTAATCACATCTCACAACTGTTTCATCGATTCTCTTCAATAGAATCAATTGAGACAGGCTCATTGATCATGGGATTGGGAAAGGGTCTTCATTTCACATCAACACGACACCAATTCCAAAATGGGATAAGTTTCAAATGGGTTTGAATAAACATTTTAAGCGTTTCCATGCTTTGTTTTAATGAATGTTTAGTTAACTTCAATTCGATTGATCTTGTTTAGATTGAGTATTAGTGGATTCGTTATGCTTCAATTCATCATGGATCAAGCATAATTGGCCCATACTAATATCCTCGGTCGACAGTATCATGTAATTTATGTGAAATAAAAAAATCTATTAATTGTCATTAAAGTTATTTGAATAATAATAATAATAATAATAGCTTGACATAATTATTATATGAAAAATTAATATTAATAATTATTATTTTTAATTCAATAAGAGAAAAGAGTTACATGCCTATATTTTAGGTTAATACAATAAATTGGTTCATAATAATAATAATATATGAATTTAAATTTATAATTTTTATTATTACTATTATTATTATTTAATTTATTACTAGGCTACCTTGTTCCTCTTCATTTCATCATTACATTCAATTTCATTTATATTATTTACACTAGATTAGATTAGGGAGAAGTTTTATTATCTTTTTATTTTTTCTTATCTATCTAATTATCTATTCATGTTAATGAATCTATCTAAATAGATATTTCAATACAAACGTCTCAAAATATAATGAATATACATAAAAACTTAAAACACAACAAAATGAACATATAAACATATAATATTTAATATTACAAAATAATAAATTTTATAAAATAAAATTAAAAATTACATAAAAATAAATCAAAACCCATTGAGAATAATTAAAACTGTAAACAAAAAAAATTATTTATTGAAATGTTTGGAAGCATGCAGGGAAAGCATACCAACGCATAACACACTACCTACAATGACTATCCAATTCATAAAATACAATTTTCTTGCCTCACCATCCAATCTATTAGAAGACATTTGTCTTCCATCTGTTTGATTTTACACATAGTGGAATGTTAAAATGATTATGGTGGAATGCCCTTTGATTACGTCTACAATATGGTTTATTTTATATCACCAAGATATAAAGCAAGCTTACATTTATTGTAGGAGATGGGACTAATGTCTAAAGTGGGACCTCCAAACGAATCGCCTAGCGGTGTTAGCGGTTGCATGTAATTTTTGGAAAACAAAATAAAATTTAGTAAACTTCATTTCTTAAAAATAGGAAGAATAATAGTTAACTTTCACTTTTCTTGAAAATCCATCAATAACACACAAAACCTTTTAGCCAATCATATTTACAAAAAAATAATTTATAAAATTTATAAAATTAAATATTTTGCAAGTTCACTTTATAAAATTGATTTTATTTTTATTTTTATTTTTTAAATATTTTTTTTGATTGGTTGAAAGCTAATTAATAACTAATTAACTAAGAAAAATAAAACTCATTGCAATAATATTGCCCGCAAAGTAGTGAATTTTTTATTTCTTTGTTTAATATATTTATATTACATTTATATTATTTTTAAAATTACAATATATTATGCTTATTACTATTGAAAATAAGTTTTCTATGGTGTAGTTAGTAGGATGGTGAGCTGCGCAGGGGAGGTTGACAGGCCCGCGGCCTGGTAAGGGCTGCGGTCTACCTGTTGGATTTTGCCTTGCATGTGCTGCGCTTGGGAGGTTCTCGCCTGGGGTTGGTGCGTAGGGGCTTTTGTCTGCTGTTCGGGGGTGGTTTTGGGTGTGGGAGGGGCTCAGCTGCTCGGGAGTTTCCCTTCCCTCTTCTTTCCTTTCTGCTTTGCCTTCTGGTTTTTCTCTTTTGTTGGTGGGGGCTCTTCCTTGTCTTTTTTTGGGGGTGTGGGTTTTGTTCTCCGTGTGCCCTTGTGGGCTGTGTCTTTGGGGTGTCTTTTTGTGGGGGTGGGACCGTGGTCTCCCACTCTATGGTTCCTTTTGGAGATCTTGCATGGCTCCGTGTGGGGTTTTACCTGGGGGCAGGGGGTTGTCCTTTAAGGATGCTGTGGCGGATGGCAGCCCTTCAGTGCTTTTGCATGCTAATCCGGTTTTTGGTGAGAATGGATCAGGATCAGGAGAACCCTCTTATCTGTCTGGAGGCTTTCGGCCTTCAAAGGTGAATGGGTGTCTTGCTAAGAGTGATAATAGGCCGATTGTTGAGATTCAGCCTGAGTCCATTGTAGACGATATCAACTATCTATCAAAACATGCCTTGATTTGTAAGTTTCTGGGGATCCGTGTGTCTTTGCCCTTTCTGGAATCTTGGGCTCGTCGAACTTGGTCTCCGGAGGGGGATATGGATGTCATGTTGGCAGCCAATGGTTTTTTTCAAGTGGTTTTTTCTTGCATGTCGGACGGAAATAAAGTATTTGAAGGAGGGCCCTATTTCTACAATCAAGTGGGCCTTTTCATCAAGCCCTGGCATGTTGGATTCAATCCTACAGAAGAGCTTCCTTCACGGGTTCCGGTTTGGGTGCGGCTGCCATGGCTGCCTTTGGAATTTTGGAGAGAGGATATCTTCAATCTAGTTGCAAGCCAGCTTGGAAAACCAGTTGGTCCTTCAAGACAGACTATGGAAAAGAAGGTAATTACCTATGCCCGAGTCTGTGTAGAAATTGATTTGAATAAGCCCTTGCCTGATTCTATAGAAATTCGATTGGGATCAAGCTCATGGATTCAACAACTTGATTATGAAACACTACCGTTTCGTTGCCGTTTTTGTCATGAATATGGACATTTGCAAAGGATGTGTCCCAAATCAAGGCCTGCAGAGGATTCAAAAGGGGGGTCAGCTAGTGCACCTCCTAACCAAGACAAAGGGAAAGCCCCCATGAGGGAGGACAAGGAGGGATTCATTCCTGTTAAAGGCCGTAATAAGGGTCGGGGTCAAAAGAGGACATTTAAGGATAGACAAACAGATGAGGTTTTCAATAGGTTTGATGCGCTAGATGATCTGGAACAGTTTGATGGAACCATTGCTAATATGCCTACGGGCCAAGATCTTTTGGAGGCAGGGGACATTGATGGGGAGGTGAACACAACTCAGGATGGTCCACAGGTGGGAGTGCTTGGGGTTCAGATGGACACAAATTCTCCAGTAGGGCCTATGGAGGACTTGGGAGCTAGCGGAGATAATGATGTGCAGGAGGCTTCTGCTCCTCCCCGTCTCAAGTCTAGCACTGGGAAAGATCGGCAGCAGGAGGAGAGTAAAGGAAGGGGTTCCCCTTCTATTCTAGGCATTCATCAAAAGACCATTAGAAAAGATGTTTCAGAGAAGTCTCTTAAGGTGGGACGGAAGAAAGACCAGGAGAAGGTTAAGTTAGTGGGCAAGACTTTGGTGGAGTCTGGCGTTGTGAAGACTATTGATTCTCATTTCCCTCTATCCCAAAAATGATTGTTCTCTCATGGAATGTAAGGGGGTTGAATAGCATCCCTAGACAAAAGGCTATTCGAGAATTGATTAAGTCTCATTCGCCTGTGGTGGTTTTTATTCAAGAAACTAAGTTATCTATTGAGAGGATGTTGTATACGGCTGCTAAGATTTGGCCTAGATGTCTGTGTCAATGCATTGGAGCGCAAGGATGTTCCGGGGGCTTGGCTCTTTTATGGGATCCTCGCAAGTTGGTTCCACTTTGGTGGGTTTCTAGTAGATCTTCTATTTCCTTGGTGGCCACGTGTTGCGAAACTGGTGAGATTCTTCTTTTCACTAATGTTTATGCCCCAATTGATTTTGTGGGTAAGACTTTACTTTGGTCACATATAGGATATGTTCGCTCTCTTGCTCCTTTGTTCCCCTGGATTCTAGCAGGAGACTTTAATGCAGTTTTAAGCTTAGAAGAGAAACGGGGAGGTAATCCTAGGCTTGACCCTTCTGCGGGCCTTTTGAGGAGTAATATTGAAAGGTTGAGGGTGGTGGATGTTACACCTTCCAATGGTCTGTTCACCTGGAACAATAGGAGATGTGGGGTGGAGGCGATAGCGGAAAGGTTAGATAGATTTCTGGTCTCTTGCTTTTGGATGGCAGATTGTTGGAATACCAGATCGGAGGTTCTTGACTGGAGAGGATCAGATCACTGGCCAATTCTTTTGACTGCTTCTAAGTTCCAAATGACAAAGAACCCTCCTTTCAAGTTCCAGCTTATGTGGCTGAGGGATGCTTCTCTTCAGGATCATGTGTCTACCTGGTGGAGGGAAGGGAAACCTGCTTATGGCACTACTATGTTCGCCTTTGTCAAGCAACTGCAGTATGTCAAGTTCAAGTTGAAAAGGTGGAACAGGGAGTGCTTTGGAAACCTCTTTGTCACAAAGCGTGAAGCTCAGATGAGGGTGGATAATATTACTTGTCAAATCTGAGAGCAGGGCTTATCTGACAAGCTTCTTAGAGATGAAGCTATGGCGCTAAAAGACATGGAGGAATGGGAGCTACGGGAGGAGATTTTTTGGAAACAAAAAGCTAGGATTGATTGGCTCCAGGAAGGGGACAAAAATACTAAGTTCTTCCACACCACTGTTAAGGATAGAAGACATGGGAGTGTCCTCAATTCTCTCAGGACGGCAGAAGGGTCGATGGTCTTCTCTCATAGGGAGATTGCTTTGGAGGTTACTAGGTTTTTTGGGGAGTTATTCTCAGAAGACTCGGATCCTGCTAGGGTTGAGGAGGATTTGGTTCTGGACTGCATCCCCCCCATTGTCACTCCTGAAATGAATGAGGCCCTCATTAAGCCTGTTTCTCTAGCTGAGATAGAAGCAGTGGTGTTTCAAATGAAAAAGGGTAAAGCCCCAGGACCGGATGGCTTTCCTGTAGAGTTCTTTCAAGTTTTCTGGGACATAGTCAAGGTGGACCTCTTTGAAGTGGTTCAGGAATCTTTTAGCAATAAGCAGATGCTTAAATCTTTGAATGCAACTTTCCTTGCGCTCATCCCAAAAAAGGAAGGAGCTGACTCCCTTAACTCTTTTAGACCTATTGCTTTGTGCAACGTGATGTATAAAATAATTACAAAAGTGATAGCCGAACGGTTAAAGCCATGGCTCAGGAACTTGATCTCTGAGGAGCAAGGGGGCTTTGTTACAGGAAGGCAGATTTTGGATGGGGTTATCATAGCGGCAGAAGCTGTGCACTCGATGGCTACCTCTAAGGAGAAAGCCATGTTCATAAAGTTGGACATGGCCAAAGCTTATGATAGGGTCAGATGGAGCTTTCTTCAAAAAGTTCTTCAAGCCTTTGGTTTTGGAAAGGAGTGGGTTAGTTGGGTAATGAGTTGCATTACATCACCCTCTTTTGCTGTCCTGATCAATGGAGAGCCTACTGACTTATTTGCGGCGACTAGAGGCCTTAGGCAAGGGGATCCTCTTTCCCCCTACCTCTTCATTCTAATGGCGGAAGGTCTTGGAAGATTTCTCAAGTCTCAGGTTAGACAGGGATTGATTCATGGGTGGAAGTGGGGGCATGGCATCCATCCTTCTTCCCACCTTCAATTTGTGGATGATACGGCTTTGATGGGAGTTGCAAGAATTCAAGAGGCGACTAGCTTCCGAAGAGCTCTGGATATTTACGTGAAAGCCTCTGGCCAAAAGATTAGTGAAGAAAAGTCTCATATTTTTTTCTTCAATACCCCTGATCTTATCCAGGCTCGGATTGCTCAGATCCTGAGGTTTCAAATTGGAACTCTTCCTTTTGTGTATCTTGGAATCCCTCTTTCAGATCAAAGGTTGCCTAGGGCTGTGTGGTAGGAGATTTTGGACAAACTTCGGAGTAAGGTTAGTCATTGGACCCACAGGTGGCTTTCAACTGCTGGTAGAATGACTCTTCTAAAGTCTGTGGTTCAAGCTCTTCCTATCTACAGGTGTCTTGTGCAGTCTGCCCCTGCGGGCTTCATTAAGGAATTTGATGCCCTTTCTAGGCAATTTTTATGGACTGGTAATCTGTTGTCCTCAAAGTGGAGTCTAGTCAAATGGGACTGTGTTTGTAGATCTAAGCAGGATGGAGGCCTTGGTTTGCGGAAAACAAGCTTGAATGGTAGGGTTCTTGCAGCTAAGCTATTTTGGAGATGGTGTATAAGTCAGGATCAAGGATGGGCTAAAATTCTTAATGTTAAGTATCTTGGTGGGGTGAATGGGAAAGATGTGCCGAGGTATAATTTGACAGGAAAGGGGTCCATGATTTGGGAGACCTTGAAGAAAGGGGCACATTTAGTTAAAATGGGTCTCTTTTGGATTTGCAACAGTGGTTCGGATGCCCTATTCTGGGAGGATTCTTGGGATGGGTTCCCTCCTATCTTGTCCCAATACCCCCACCTGAAGCCTCTTGGAGATAGCTTTCTTGCAGCAGGTTGGAGTAAAGTTGAGGATTTTAAGGTGATTTTAAGGGTGGGTCGTGGTGAGGTTGCTAGATGGAAAGAACCTCGGGACTGGCCTCCAGGGGGCTCTGAGGGTGATAGGGAGCTTCTTGCTAGGATTCTTGCTGGTAGAGCATGTAACTCTTTAATAGAAGCTGATACCCTAGCTTGGGGACCCAATCCGAAAGGAAAGTTTTCAGTTGCTTCTGGGTATCAAGAGTTGGAAAGACAAAGTTTTGATAGGATGGACATATCTTGGTGGAAGCAGGTTTGGAATAAATTTGCTTGGCCCAAGTGTAATTTTTTCTTATGGCTGGTGGTGCAGAATAGATGTCTTACCTGGGAGAATCTCCAGAAGAGGGGCTTTCATGGGCCCTCTATCTGTGCTTTATGCAAGCAAGGTGAAGAAAATAGTTCGTACCTCTTTTTCCATTGTTCTTTCACTAGGGTTATTTGGCACTGGTGGTGGGAAGCTTGGGAGCGTGCTTGTATTCATGCTAATTCTTTGGTTGAATTTTGGAATAGTCTTGGTAGACCCCCTTCTAAGACCTCCTTTCTAGAGGTAGCTTGGGATATTGGTCCAGGATTTATTATCTGGCAGGTGTGGTTGGAAAGGAACCGCAGGATTTTCCAGGATAAGTGGAAGAGGGTGCACCAGGTTTGGTTACAAGTAATAAGTATGCTTCAGGAGACTCTTGCTGCGAAGTGTGACCTCTTTGAGGATATTGATCCTGGAGATGTGCGTGTGGTTCAAAATCTGCATATTTTGAAAGTTGGTTCAAGGGATGCTCTTGGTGCAAAACAACATACTAGAAGTCGCCGAAGTAAAAAGAAGGTTTGTAGGGATGGGAAGTGGTCTCCCCCCCCTGTGGGGACTCTCAAGATTAATACGGATGGGTCTTCCAGGGGAAATCCTGGTCATGCTGGGGTTGGAGGAATTGGAAGGGATAGCTCTGGTAAGGTTATTTTCTTCTTCTCTGAATATAAGGGGCTACAGACCAATAATTACATGGAGGCGCTTGTTGTCCTCTTGGCTCTTGAAAGAGGATGTGCTCTGGGGTGGAGCAAGATTATTTGTGAGTCTGACTCTCAGGTGGTGGTGGATATGTTGAATCTGCAACGGATGGAGGAGGTGGATTGGCATCTAGCTGTGGTGGGTAGATAAATTCTTAGGCTGAGTACTTCTTTTGCTGCAGTCTCTTTCTGCTATGTACCTCGTGAGTGGAATGCGACTGCGGATTGCCTGGCTAAGTGGGCTTCAGATCGTGGAGAGGGATGGAGAGCAGGAGACTGGGCTCACCTGCCTCTGGATTGTGCTCAAGACCTTGAGAGCTTGGTCAAGAAAGATATGGATGATTAGTTTTGCCCCTTTTGGGGTTTCCTTTCTGTTCTAGTTGTTTTTCCTTTGGGGCCTGTGGCCCTTGCTCTCTGTACTTTGCTGGTTATTTCAATAAAATTTTCACCCCTTTTTTATTAAATTAAAAAAAATAAGTTTTCTATAAATTTAATTATTTTTAAAATTACATTAAATTAAATAATATTATAATATTATCTAAACATAAAATAATAGACATTTAATAAAATTTCTATAATACTTAATATTATATATATTTAATAATTTTCACCCTCATTGTCCCAATAATTATTATATATATTTAATAATGTAACTATTTTAGCATAATATTATAATATTACATACAATCCCTTTTCCTCCCACCCTATCTCTATCTCTCTACCTCTACCCCCTCTCTACTGAATTTCTCTATCACCACCTGTATCTCTCTCTTGCCCCCTCTATATATTCCTCTCCACCTCTCTCTCTATATTACTTCCTATATCTTTATCTTTTTATCTATCCATCTCCCCCTTGCTCATCATCTCCCTCTTTCTATCTTTATTTCTCCCTCTCCCTCTTTCTCTCTCATTCCATCGCTCCCTCTCTATATGTTTATCTATCTTTCTCACACCACTTCTATATTTCTCAAGTTATATCTATCTATATCCCTATCTCTCCCTCCTTATCACCCCCTCTTTATATTTCTCTCTACTTCTCTCTCCTATCTCTATTTCTCTCCCCCCTCTCTCTACCTCTCTATCTATTTGTAAATATATATCCCTCTCCATATCTCTCTCACACTCATATACACACACTCCCTCTTTCTCCTTCCCTACGTTTATCTTTATCTTTTTATCTTTTCACCTATCTATACCTCTTTATAAATTATTCTATATCACCTTCTTTCTCTCTCACTCTTACCCCCTCTATCCCTATCTCCCTATCTCTCCCTCCCCCTCTCTATATATACCTCATTACATCTACCTCTATCTCTATCTATCTATATCTCTCTACATCTATTTCTCTATCTCTATCTCTATCCCTATACATATATATCCTTTCCCTCTCCCCCCCTTCTTCAATCTCTATCATATTCACTCCATCTCTCCCTCCATCTCTTCTACTTTATATCTTTATCTTTATTTCTCACTCATCTCTCTATCTCTTTCTATCCATATCCTTCTCTACATATATATCCCTATCTATCTATCTCACTATCTCTTTATCTATTTTCCTATCCCTCCCTATCTCTCTATATCTCCCTCTTTCTCTCCCTCTCCCCCCTCTTCTTCTCTCTCCCTCTCTACATATATCTCCCTCTTCCCCATCTTCTCTCTCTCCTCTACCTATCTCTCTCCCTTTCTCTCCCCCTATCTTTATCTTTCCCCATATCTCCCTCTCTTGCTCCCTATTCCCCTATCTATTTTTATATCTCAACTTCTCTCTCCTAGTCTCTCTCTCTCTCTATTTTTCTTTCTCTACTTCTCTCTATTTTTCTCTCTTATCTCTCCCTCTCCCCCTCTCTCTATATCTCCTTATATCTCTATCTTTATATTGCTCTATCTCACCATATATATCTCTCTATCTCTCCCTCTTCCTGCTTATCTCTTTATCTCTTCCTCTCTTTTTATCGCTCTCTATCTCTCCCCTCTATCTATTTTTTCTCCATCTTCCTCTCTCATTCTATATTCATCTCTACCTCTATCTATTTGTCTCACTCTTCCTCTCTTGCTCTATATTCATCTCTATCCCTATATTCCTCTCTCCCCCTCCATTTCTATAAATGTCTCCCTATCTCTAGAAATATCTCTCTATCTTATTCACTCCATCTCTTCTACTCTATATCTTATAGTTAATTATAATAATAAGTTAGCCATAACTAGAAGTTAATCAAATTTATTAATATTGTAATTATAATTAATAGTAAGGTTAGTTTATTATCATATTAAGGGTGGGTGCAAAAATATGGGGGGCCAAAAAGTGGCCAACTTTTTCTAAAAAAATTGAAAAGCCATAACATGAGCACATTATAACACACTTGCGTTATAGCTTTAGTGTACTGATCCTAAGGCTTGATCACATCAAAGATATAATGCACTCACGTTATAATGAGAGCACATTATGTCATATTATAAGAAAAAAAAAGAAACTTCAATTCATTCTATCATTGTTCTATTTCCTCCATTTGCGGCTTGCAAACCCTTCCCAAGCATGCTCACATTATTGAGAGCCTAAATTCCACCATTTCTTCATCGATTCTTCACCAATTCTTTGCGAGAATGTCACCACATCAATGGGGAGCTCAAAGGAGTAAGCTTTTATTTTTCTTTTGTGATTTTTTTTTTTTATTATTATTAATTAAGTAGGGAAGGGCCCTAATCCCATGGTTACAAGCCAAAACAACAAAAAAAAAAGTAGGCAGGAAAGAACAACAATTGCCAGCACCAGAAAATAACAACAATCTAGCACCAACAACCAAAATGGCTTGCAAGCCAAGCATCCAAGAGATGTAACCATAGAACCATTATAAATTTAGTCAAAAAAATAAAACCCCTACTAATCCTACTAATGAAACGAAGACCAGTAATAAGGTCAATCCAAGTCCAACATAAACTTAACCATAACATAGCTATTACATAATAGCAACCTGAGATTAAAAAGTAGTAATTCAAAACATGAAAAGCAACTATAGACAAATAAAAGAAACCATGCCATTATTTGGCATTGGCTATCAGATCCTAGTGGTCACTAATTTGGGAGACAAACTCCCTCCAGTAAGGTCCCTCTTTTGCAGTCTCGTCTTGAATATCTTAACTCTTACCCAACTTCTTTAGCATTTTCCTTATCTTCATTTAGCCTAAAACAACACCCACCATTGCTATGTGCATGAGACCATTGGTAACTCTCATCAAAGTGATTATGGATTTTTCCATATCATCCATCTACACCTGCATGTAGGTAATTTTACTTTTAGGAAAATTAATATTAGAATTCTCAAGAGTGTTAGTAGAATAGCAATGTTATCATTCACAGTAGCATTTGGCATGTCCATCTTATGTTCTTCCTCCTCTTTACCAATGTCTTCCTACTCTTTTGACATATCAACCCTATACACCCCCTCCTCTCTACCAGTATCTTCCTCCTCCTTGTCTAGATTCTCCTCCTCCATTCCTTCTTCTCCCATGTCATATGCAGTCTCTTCAAGTTACATATCCCTGTTGTCTTCATCCATTTGAGGCTCAAAGACTCCAACCTCCAAAGCTTCTTCATTATGGGCAATGGAATTTTGTTTCCATTTTTTTATCCTGAGAGGCTTGACCTTTTCCAAATGGGCAGATCTTTGCCCTCCACTAGATTGGTCTGACTGCCCTTCCTCCACAAAATCCTTTTGACTCCCCTCTTTTTCTTCATTTATTGTTATGACCTTACTTTGTTTTTTTGGGTCGTTTTTCAAAATCTTGGCCTTTGGAGGTTCCAGAAGAAGCAGTGAGTATTTTCGCTTCTCTGAGGTTTTCCTTAATCAATTCAAGCTCAAGGGAATTTTTTGCAATGGTCGACTTACCCACTGAGGTGGAAGGAGTAGATCTTTTAGCAACAGAGGAAGAAGCATTAACAGGGGAAATCACCTTATGGCCAATAATTTGGGACAAGGGCCTAGGGTTAGGCACAGGATTGGGATTTACCTTAGCCTGAGGTTCATCATCTTCCCCAACATTTTGATTCGAGTTGTCCAATCTAGCGGGCAGGGTATTCCATGGGGATTATTAGCCAGGGCATGTTTATAAAGAGCAAGCATGAGGCCATGGTGCAAAGGGGGGTTCGCACCATTTTTAATAATTTGTTGTAATGAGGAAAGTAGGAAAAATGGAAGGTTTATGCATTTTCCATGCCAAATGTGGTTAAGCAAAGGGAAGTGATCTGCATGGATAGTCATATAACATCCCTCTAAAGTAAAATATCTCATAACGAACATGCTAACAAGAGAAAAAGGAGGTGGGAGTTCGAGTCTAGAATTAGCCATTTTGAAACCTTGTGAGTTTCTCATCGTCATGGAGGAAGTTTTCCACAAACACTTGGTAATCTGCTCCGTTCTTCTTAGCAACCTTCCTACCTTGGTTTTGCAACCCCGTTGCCTCTGCAATGAACTATGTAGTGACTTTGAATTTTACCGTGCCAATAGCCACTTGCCCCTTCATCCAAGAATTGATAAATTTAGCAATAAGGCTCTCATTGTATCCTTTCATCATCTAAAAAAAAGGAACCATTCCCGCTCTACTGAACAACCTCCACAAATCAGTGTTTTGCTTGAGGGCCAAGCAGTTTGGAGGTCCAGTTCTTTTTCTAGCCCCCCCCATTTTAGAAGACTACAAATTTTTTGTGTTACTCTTCTTTGAACCTTCCCTCATCCCACCATAGTACCTTGACAACCAGGTTATCTTGCAGAGCACACAACAATTTTTGTTTTGAAGAAAAACTCTTTTAGGAAAAGAAATCGAGAGATTTCTCAAGGATGTGATCTTTAGCACATTTCCTCAGACAAAAATACAATTATTACCTTTACAAATAACTAATGAATCTAGAGTTTTCGTAGCATGCTAATCTTTAGTGGGGAGGAGATATTTGACATTAAGCATGTTGGGGCATTGAGAACTGACGCAATCATTAGCTTTGAAATAATCTATGTGATTCTGAGAAAACTTGGAAATAGTATAAAGATTGAAATTCTCACAAGGGGTAATCTTCTTAGTCCTTTCAAAATCATCAATACCATTATTAAGATAAGAGTCCTTTAAATCATAAGATCGCATAGTCCCCCTATGTCGATCCTTTATGCCAACATTAAAAGATATAATCATTAGCATATTTTTCATTAATAACTTTGTCTTTCATTGACTTAGGAAATTGGTTGTACTCCCATCTAGTCCACGTGTTACACCTAAGTGCTTCGTTGGTTGCACAGTCAACAAAAATATTTCCTTCCTTGAACACATGTTGTATACAACAATGCGTAAAGAATCTCATTAGGACTTTGTAGTTGTCAATAATATCTTTGAGTTCCCAAGGAATCGTGACACCACCTTTTAAAATATCAACTATTAAATTTGGAGTCTCTTTCCAGTATAACTTTTTGATAACCCAAATCTCTAAGAGTCGTTATTCCACCCCACACTTCCATAGCCTCGAATTTGTTGGAACATATGCCCAAATTTTTTCCATATCCCACTATGCAATCTCCCAGATGATTTCTTAGCAACCCACCAACACTTGCAATTTTGGGATTACCTTTTGAGCACCCATCGAAGTTGCATTTGATCCAATCTCTTTCAGGTGGAGACCACACTATCGAATTTTGAGCAACAAGAGTGGTTCAATTGAGATTAATAAGGTCTTTCTTTAAACCCCACATCTACTTGATTCTCAAATATTTATAAGTTGGCCAAACTTTTGAGAAGTTGTCCCTTCCTACTTCCACATTTTCCTCGATCTGGGTCTTTATAGACATACATAGCTCCATGTTGTTTCTCTTGGATTCCCTAAAAATCCTATTGTTCCTTTCCTTCTAGATTCCCCATGTTATAAAAGGAGGGACTTGATTCCATAAGTCCACTATAATCTTATGGGAGTAAAGGCAACTCGACCATCTTTCAACAGATTATTTCATAGTAGGGGGAAACACCCAATCCATGAGTAGCAAGGGGAGGAAGAAGGACCACACTTCTCTAGAGTACAAACAATGGAAGAAAAGGTGCATAAATGACTCCTCTTCCTACTTACAAAGGATGCATTTGTTAACAAGCTGAAATCCCCTCATAACAAGGTTATCAATAGTTAAGATTCTACCATGTGTGGCAGCCCACCAAAAATAGTTTATTTTTGGAGTAAGATTTTTAATCCAAACCTTGTCCCAGTGAGGATATATGCACTCTATAAGACAATTTTCCATTTCCTTATAAGCATTTTTTAACGAGAAATAACCTAAGGAATTATTGATCCACATCCATTCATCATTCCTATCTTTAGAGAACCAAGTCACCTCCCCAATGAGGTTCTCTAACCTTTGCACCACATGCTCCCAATTCAACTATCTTTGGCCTCTCGGGTTGGCACTCTTGAGCAACCTGTTAAATTCCTTCCATTTAGGGTCACTGGTCTCCCAATTGATGTAATCAAACACCTTTTTTCCACAAATTCTAGTCAGACTATGTTTCAAGGGATTAAAGCCATCTACAAAAGAGAGAGGGGTTCAACAAGCCAAGGGTCCTTCTAGAAGTCTGTATCCTTCCCATTTCCAATACACTTTGTCACACCCAAATTCAACACACTTTTGGTTTTGATTAGGTGATTCCAGAAAATAGAACCATAAGGCAGGTCAGAGGAGGTGAGGAAACAACCAAGGTCTTCGTTCTTAAGGTATTTGGCTTGAAATATCTTAACCCAGTCCTTATTCTCTTCCAAGAGACACCAATGCATCTTAGCAGTGAGGGATTTGTTGAAGAGGTTTATTCTCCTTATTCCTAATCCTCCAACATTCTTAGGGGTACACACTTTCTCCCAACCAACCAAAGCTGGTTTGTTTTTTCTTTCGTTCCAGACCACATGAATATTCTTTGGATTTTTTCATTTTTTTCTGCAATGAAGTCCAAAATTTTAAAGAGAGACAAATAAACATATAATGGGATATTCTGGAGAGAAGCTTTCAGCAATTGTATCTTCCCTGCAAGGCTTAGAAGTTTACTTTTCCAACCTACTAGCTTTTTTTGGACCCTTTCAATTAAATGATTCCAATAGTTATTATCTAGCTTTCTAGAAATGAGGAGGAGACCAAGGTAAGCAACAAGCATAATAATTTCTTGGCAGCCCAATATCCACACCACTTTTTCCTTCACAATTTGGTCTGCATTGAAAAATTATAGCTTGCTTTTATTATAATTAATGTGTTGGCCAGAGGCAAAGGCATAGTCTTAAAATAGATTTCCATTGTTTGGCTTCTCCAATTGAGGCTTCTCCAAACAGTAAAGTGTCATCAAAAAATTGTTGATGAGAGTCAGGAGGGAGAGACGAAGTATCTTTGACTCCTCTCAAGGTATGAGAATCAATGAGCTTTTGAATATTCCTTCCATGAACCTCAGCAACAATTATTAACAAATAGGGAGAGAGGGTGTCTCCTTGTCTCAGTCCTCAACCACATGAAAAGAATCCCCAGGGGACTCCATTCACAAGGACAAAGCACATAGGGTTGGTAACACAAGATGTGAGTAACTTGAGGAATGTACCATCAAACCCAAATTTCTTGAGAACAACAAAGAGAAATGGCTAGGAGACTCTATTATAATCCTTAGAAATGTCAATTTTGAGGGCCATCCCTGGGTTTTTACTTAGGTCCATTGAGTGGAGGATTTCATGGGTTGTAATGATAGAATCAAGAACGTTTCTTCCTTGGAAAAATCCTTTCTAATTAGGGGATATCATTTTGTTTAACACAACTTTGATCCTAAAAAAAATATTTTTGAGAAAATCTTATACACCGTGTTACAGAGACTTATGGGTCTAAAGTCCTTACCATATGAGGAATCTTCCTCTTTGGGGATAAGGGCTATGAATATATAATTAATTTGATTGAGAAGCTTTCCAAACCTAAAGAAATCTCTAGCTGCATTTAACAAGTCAGTATTAACAATATTCGAGTTAATTTGAAAAAAGGTCAGAGGGAACCCATTAGGCCCTGGGGCTTTATAAGTCCCAAAAGAAAAATAGCCTACTTAAATTTATAGAAAGAAACAACCTTAGACATGACCTTAAGATCTTGCTCAGTAATGACATTAGGGATAACTTCTAGAATATCATCAAATACTTGGTTTGCATTCCCTTGGGCATTTTGGAAAGAGAAGAAAAAATTCACAGCTTCATCAGCTATTTCTCTTTCGGTAGTCACCATAGTGCCATATTTTTTCTTGAGCATTCTTATCATGTTCCTGCTTCTATGTTTCATTGTGGACTGATGAAAAATTTTGATGTGTCAATCTCCCTCTGTGAGCCACTAAACCCAATATTTTTGCTTCCAAAAAATCTCCTGTTGTTTGTTGACCTTAAACCATTGGGATCTCAAATTGTGTTCATGAGTGAAAATCTCTTCATCCACAAGACCAACCTCCATTTTATCTTGTAATTCTTTGAGGTTTGTTCCCCAAGAATTTTTTAGTTTCAAAAATATTACCAAAGGTGAGTTTATTCCATCCTTTCACTCTTTGTTTAATTCTTCACAGTTTTTCCACCAGGAGAAACATGGGGGTACCCCCCGTAGTTTTAGCCCACTAATTTTTAACAAGGGAAACAAAGTCAGGATGTAGAGTCCACATTAGTTCAAATATGAAGGGGAAAGGGCCTTTGTTAAAATCAACATTTCTTTTTAACAAGATGGCATTATGGTTTGAACCAGATCTTGGAAGGGCTAAGAGTGAGAGATGTTGGGAGATATTCCAATTGGGAGAGATAAGAAAGCTATCCAGCTTAACTTGAATTAGCTAATTTCCAAGCCTTCTATTAGACCATGCAAATTTGGAACCCAATAAAGGAACGTCAAATAACTCAGTAGAATTGAAAAACCCAACCAATTCCATCATGATCTTAGAGTTGTCTTCCAATCCTCCCAGCTTCTCTAAGGGTAAAAGAGAAGAGTTTAAGTCACCTCCCAACATCCAATAATCATCCAACCTACTCTTTATAGCATCAATCAAATAATCCCATAACTGTAGTCTATCCCTACCAAATTTTGGAGCATAAATGTTGATTAGATTCCATTTTTCCAAGGAAGACTATTCTTCCAAATACACCATTAAACATTTTTTTCCATAGAATATGAGTGACCCTTTAAATTTTAGAGGATTCCATAGAATGGCTATTCCCCTCGAGGCCCCCTTAGCATCACTCAAAAAGTAATTCGCATTAGGCTAGATTTTCAAAATAGCCTTTTCAAAAACCTCTTTCTTCATTTTAGTTTATTGAAGGAGTGAGATATCCACTTTGTTATCCAGAATACATGACTTGACCAAAAATTGTTTATACGGGCTATTTAGGCCCCTAATATTCTAGGAAAGAATCTTCATAATCAGAGCAAAACTGAAATAGGAACTCCAAGAGGCAGTTAGGGAAACAACCTCCATTACTTTTTTTTAGGGACCGAACCCGTAATTGAGTCCAAAGTTTTTTGTCTTCCTGAAGCAACATCCCTCACAATATCTTTGTTCCTTGATTCCTTTTGGGAAGGTCTTCCAACTTTATTCCCTCCTCCAACATCTAGTTTCTTTTTCTTTTTTGACTTGCTAGAGGCTTGTACCCAATCTTCACTCTCTTCTCTATCATCAAAATGAGGGGGGAAACCAGAAAAAGCTATCCAAGCAGAAAAGAGATATCCTTGAAGGACGAAGTAGGAGTAGTAGGAATTTCCCCTTCCTCCATCCCATCCCCATTAGTAGCACCAAGATCAACCATATCTTGATTTTATTCATTGTCCCCCCATGAGCCTTTTCAAACTCTTCATTATATTTTTCATGAGGAGTCTCCTCCACTGCCTTAAGTATCATCCCTCACTCCAAACTCGAGATTGGGATTCCATCCCCTGAGGTTTCTTTCTTAGAAACCTTAGAGTTTGTGACCAGAGAAATGACATGAGGGTCATGAAAAACATCAACCTTGTTAGTGGAAGAAGCATCAGGCTGAGAGGGAGAAAAAATTTGAACAGTACCCCCCGGACACACTCACCCTTAAAGGAGGGGGCAACAGATTCAGCCTTAGGGTCTTGAATCACTAGCTCTAAAAGGGGTTGTGAACCTACATTGAGCTCCTCAAGAGACATTTTATTACAAGCATCTATAAGATGGCCAAATTTCTTGTAGAATTGGTAGAACTGTCTAGCATTTTCATACTCTAGAGGCTAGGACCAGTTTCTAAACTTTGACTTATGGGGAACAGAGGTTGGAAGAATTGAGTTAACTGCAACATTAACACAAATTTGGACATATACTAGCCTAGACTTCTCTTGTGTTATATTTTCAACCACCAGAAGACTACCAAAGGAATTGGAAATCCCTTAAGAATACCCAACTCCCAAAACTCTAGGGGTAGCCCAGGAAGATGAACCA
>VDFB02082046.1:0-33147 GCA_007258455.2 Sequoia sempervirens
TTTCAAGAAAATACATTTGGTAGGCCCACCATGCTCACAGCATATGCACAAAGGGAAAGGGCATATGGATTTGTTTTGGAAAGGCTCAACTTAAAAGAAGCTCAAATGCATCATAAAGAGGTGATATGAGATTATAATGCAGAGAGGGAAACCTAGAAGGAGGGCACAATTTGAAATGGGATAAGAACATTCATCAATGTATAAGGGATGGGGAATGAGGCACCAGTCAAAAGGAGAAAGGTAACAATGCACCAGATGGAAGAAACGATGCAATGATGGTCTGTGTTGGGTCGCTATAGTTTGAGGAAAGATTATAAAGGGTTCTTTGCCACCGTGAATGAGATTAGGGCAAACAAAGTAAAGAGGAAGCAGATCAACGACCAAGATCAAATTGAAGGATCCAACATAATCTCCACTATTGCCTGTATATCATGATCAAGCAAGTTAACATTCGCGAAATTGCAGGCTTGTGCCGCGTGGCTTGTGGTGGGTTTGGTGAGGTCTTCGGTGTGGTGCGCACAGATTAATTTTTTTCAAAAAGGGGGCTCGATGACAATTGTTTTAAATATTTTATTTAAATAAAAGATAAAGCATTTAAACATGCATGAAAAAGTATGAAGCTCAAATATTTCAAGTGTTTAAATGAGAAGTTTCTCATAAGGAGGTGGGCCTGAGGACAAGTGAGGGTAAAGGAATTTTAAAATGAAAAAGATTAAATGCATCCTTATAGGGATTAAATATTCTCTTATACAATATTTAGATGGCTTTATTTTAAAGCCAAATATTTTAATCTAAACTACGGAGAAATTTGTGGGAGGAATTAAAATACAAGCAAGGGGAAATTGCAGTGTATGCTGGGAGTGAAAGTATATGGTAAAATGAAATCAAAGTGAAAACACGAGAGGTAACTTGGAAAAGTGAATTTAATATTCACTTTTTCAACTTGCTAGGAAATAAAATATAGAATAAAAATGCAACAAGTAAAGTGCAAATACAATAAAGAACATAAATAAAAGATTTTAACAATGTTTTCACAGCAAGTAGAAATTGAGGCATTTTTCACACAACAGGTAAAGGAGTGGAATTTTCATCATATAGGAATTTTTTTTGTTGCAAGACAACTTGGACAAAGGAAAATGAAGAGGCAAATTCAGTTATAGAGAGAGGAGAGATGCTTGGAGTAGTTTATTGATCGACGGTGGATTGAATTTCTAAATGGCATCTATGGATCAAATTGATCTTAGGGCTATTGGTGTTTCTCTTTTCTTCTATTCTCTTCTCATTATTTCAAGGTGGAGAGATTGAGCTCCTGGTTCTGGGCTTTTGTATGAAGCTGGAGTAGATAGAGAATTGTAAATTCTGAGTCATATTGAGTTTGTAAGCTGTAATTTATAATTTTATGAGAAAATGCAACCATTTTGTGCAAATAAATCATGAAAGTGTGTGCACATTCATAAATATCTTTAAATTGTCTCCATAGTTGTACAAGTTTAATCATATGAATTCAATAATACAAAGTATCTTTGAGTTTGTCATCTCAAGTTTCATGAGATTGTGTTATTTGTTTATGGGTCTATTTCAAGGAAATGGTTAAATACTTTGAGTAGATAACAGTGATTTCAAGTGTGTAGGTTGGATTTGGTAAGGAGAGTTTGATTGATAATAGGAGGGGGATTGTTGGTGTAAGGCACTAACAGTTGATGCAAGGCATTAACAATTTAAATCCACTGGTTGAATGTCATTTGTTGATGAATTCTTTTTATGTGTTTGAATCCATGGCCCAGAATTAGGCATTGATTTATCTTGTAGCATAGTGCAGCTCAGAAACATTTTAAATTCAAAACCATTTTAAATCCCTATGTGTTATAGTGTTGTGGTTATCTCATGCTCCAAATAGTTGATATTATTGATGAACAACCAATTCTATTCGGTATTATCCTATTATGTTGAGCTATTAAATGAGATTATTTATTGTTGTTGTTAAGGGATCACCCTCCTAGGTCTTGCAGAGCTTGAAGTGTAGGAGGATTTTTAAAGTCCTCGTCAGTTGGTCCAGGTCCTTCGAGCTTCCCTTGATTGGAATTGGAAATTCCATAGGTAGATAGAAGACAAACTTGGTTACATTGTAAAAAACAAAACCAACACCACTTTCGAATCATAACAACAATAGATCACCAAAACATATCAATAGGCCACTTCTAGAGGATTTCAATTAAAAAAATCTCAAAAGGAATGCTAGAGGAGAGTTTCATCGCATGGCCTTACATGAATTATCTAGACAACCTATCACAAGGTGCCACCTCCATCTATACATGGATTATCCAGACAACCTTGTTCAAGGTGTCACCTCCATCTATGGTTATCCTGACTGCCTATCTCAAGGCGTCGCTCCATAGGGTCACTCATGCAGAACCATTAATCTCTCATGGAGATGAGGCAACGACCTTGCCAACCACGACCTTCTCGGCCAACCTTTAGTCTATGAAATCCCTAATAGATGGACGAGACACCCACAATTATCTTATTAATGTTTAACCACCCACCCATTAATTAATTAGGTTATCACTTGTTACTCTAGCCTACATGGGTTACCTTGACAACCCCTTTGTGTGTTGGCCCCAACGTAGAGCCACTCTTCCTAGAAGCCCAAAACATAAAAACCAACATCAAGGAGTTGTACCACAAGAACACTGAACCAATAGATGAAACATCCACGAGGTAAGACCATCTTGCCAAAATCATAGGAAACAACATCCATAAAACGGTACAACCCCATGTGTAAACTCAAGTCAGAACTATATCTAAAATGGGTACAAATATCAAATTAAAAGATCAAATATGAAACATTAGTTTCCCCACCTCTGGAAGTTCCTAACCAACAACTTAAGCTCCTATAGAAGGATAAACTAACTCAAGGATTTTTCCCATAATACAAAATCCCTATTAAGAGAAAACCACAATTGACTTAGCAATAATTCGATAAACAAAATTTTCCAAGGAAAATAAATAATTGGTTTACACAAAATCATTCAACATAATCTACAGAAGAATACAACGCCAATCATATTTAACAATGAGAAATTAAGCAAATTTTCACCTTTATTACATTACCATTATTTTATTATTTTTATTTCTATGTGAAGTTATATTCTAATTGTCTAATTTTAGAAAGAGACTACAATCCCACCAATACACTAATTCAATACGCGATTGCAATAGCAACATTATTCAACATCGAGGATAGTTATCAAAAGTATCCTCTGCTTAGAAATAAAATAATTTTAATAACTTCATTGAAGGAAATTATTAAAAATCAAATAAACACATTAATATTTGACTATAATTTATTAATATCAATCCTTTCCCCAAATGATAAAATCATTATTAATAAATAAACACCATAATAATAATTACTAAAATTGATTAAAGAAACCATTAATAATTCAACCACTATGATAATAATTACTATTTAATTCATAAAAGAAATGAAGGCTAAATTATTTGATAAAAATAGCACTCTACTATTTTACTAACCTTGTTAATAATTTACTAACTCTATTCATGAAATTATTACTAGTTTTGGTGGGCTCACTTAATATCTTCATTATGGAATCTAAGTTTATTTATTTTATTTTTTTGTATTTCCCCTTTAAGGTAAGAATTAGATTACATGAGACAAAATTTAAGGGACTTACTCCCCTTCCCATTTCCACGAATCTCGCTAAATTTTTAGTTTTAATTTAACTAACTTAAGATTTTCACGTGATGCTTCTTATGCTATTCTTTGTTTTTAAAAGGAGAGGTCTCTACTATGGTTGCTTTTTAAATGAAATCACCAAAATAGTCATGCCTTATAATACTCACACAAGGGAATAGAGGGAATCTGCAATTAAAATAATCGTTTTAATAAGAAACAATCCAATCTTATGGTACGGTCCCACAGATACGCATGCAGGGGTAAAAATTGTAAAATAGAGTCGCATAATTACAAATATAAGTTAACCATTAATCAATCCATATCAATCAATGTACATGAGAATGCAAGACTTCAGCGATATCTAATTTAGAAGGCTATGAGGGCCCGGTCCATAGGTTTCACTAATTAGTTATGGCACCTTGTGCAATGGGTACGCCGAAGAGGTGTGGAAGGTGAATTAGGAAAAAAATGGTTTTTTTTTCACATGTTTATGTAGTAAATGAGATCATTTGATAGGTCATTTAGAAAATGATTTTAATATTAGTATTAATTTTTCTTAATTTTTTATTATAGAATAATATTATTATATACATACTTTAAATTATATGTATCACTATTATATTATTATGTAAATATTTATTATCTTCTTACATTTATTACTCTCAAATCTTTATTAAGATGTAATTACTATTTATTATTTTATATGAACTAATTTAAACATAAATTAGTGTTATATATATTTTAATTTTCACTCAAAACTACTAATATTAAAATAATTCTTTTCTTTTTTCTTTTTTTCTAATTACCTTGGTAAAGTATAATTCCCTTTAACAACTATGTAATGGCTCAAAATACATGGGTGTTGTTGGGCTAAGAGTAATAGATAAACTTATAGATTAATGATAGTAGATTTCAACAATCCATGTAGACTATTGCTAAAAATTTTGGATTAGATTGTGTCTGAATTTTTGCATCAACATTTCGAATCACTCTGTGATTCATCATCAGGGTAAGAGAGCACATGGATAAAATGAATAGTTGCAGACCAAGGCAAGAATAAAAAGGGAGAGAGGAGAAGGGGGGTTTGGGGGTGGAGTGGGGGGGGTTTATGGAGTCGATGTGGGTTTATTTTGCAAGTAGAGCTGGTAAAATAGAGACGTGACAATTCAATTTGTAAGAATTGGTAACCTAACTTTAATCTTTACCCATACAGAAGATTTTAGTCTATTTTTTTATTACATTTATGTAGTACATGGGTTAGTCGATAGACCATTTAGTAAATGATGTTGTTTGTACAACAAAAGTCTCACTAGAAAAATGATAGCTTCAAATAAACTATGCATTCACTTACAAGATCCAAACATGGCTAAAACAAAACATCTTAATTAGGAAGATAATCAGTTTCCATTGCCAACAAGCATATGCTCAAGGATGGATGAACCTTAATGAATTAGAGTGTCATTTTTTTTACATGAAATTATGTGTTGTCTATTAAGGACATGGAAGAAGATTGTGTTGACATCCTCTTTACACAACTGTTTAGACCTTATTGCCAATAGCATCTCTCATTATTGTGGAGGTTAACTAATTTCTCAATTAGATCATGTTCTCTGCAATGTATCACTGAATCATTATTATTGTTTTCTTTTGTTTATAGTTAAATAGTTGGCCTTTATGCTTTCAGAGTTTTGAAATATTGTCAATAGAATTGTTTTTCCTTTTCATGTAGTCTTTAATTTGTTATTTGCATAGATAATATTAGTCATGAATGGAAACATGGCATGACCTTGGATGATGGGCTCATCCCACCATTGAGCTATTTTTTGAGAAAAATTAGGATGTTGCATCCACATGACTTAAGCCTAAAGTTATTAATTTAGATGGTGATCACCTTTGATATTTTGAGGTAATTGGGCCAATTATCTAATAGAATTGAATTGTGTATAGAGAACATAACTTGTCTTCATGGGCCCAACTATTTGATGGGATGTCCAACATATATAATTTTTAATAAATAAATCATATAGCCATATTAGATTTTTTAGTATCAAAACCAAACATTCTAAAAAATGCATAGTATGGATGATGGTGCCAAAACACCAAGTGGAATTTACCTATTTTCCTTCAAGAAAAGAAGATTTTTCCTTTGACTGTACTTCCACATCTTCCAAACAACTTACGTGTCTTGTGTATACTCCATAGCTTATGTGTCTTTTCTGTGCTCCCGCAGTTGCATGCAAACAACAAAACTATCCACGTACCTTGACTATACTTTTTCATGCATATTGAAGATGAGAATGTGAGGAAGAGGGGAGGGGATAATGGAGGCTTGTTTATTGTAGTGAGTGTATTCTGTTAAACAATTATCTTGCCCTGTCAATACTTCTAGCTTTTACACATTTTCCATTTAGTAAAAAATGAGATTAAAAAAGAAAATTTGTTTCATCAATATGTTTTATTTCTCTATACTATTATAGAGATCTCTTTGTTGATGTTCGAGAGGAAAAATATCTAAACATATACAAGAAGTGGGCTAAAATCCAAGAAACAATGGTGAGTCCTTTTGATTGACTCTACATTTTCTTTTTCCACTGATTCAAATCTAGCAGTAGTATGGCCAACAATTTTGTGATCTCTGCTATGCTCATTTTATTTACATGGTTTGATCTGATAAATCAATTATGCATCAAAGAGACATTCAGAAACATAATCTCAATATATTTGACAGGTTTGTAATTGAGATTTTTGAATTAATCTTTTATTTCCAAATGAATAGGAAGTAAAGGGCTCCCAATAATCCATTGAGAACATATTTTCATTGAATTTTTGCCTCTCTTTTGAGTATGAAGAGAAACAAAGAATATGAGGGTCAATTAGGATAAATTTTGCTCTATTTTTTGCATTAAATTGGAAGAGGGTATTATGATCTTTGGAGAACAACATTTTCTATGTGAGTCACAGTATGGTCTAGGCCACTGCAACAATCACAGAAGAGAAAAATTGAGACAGAGCAACATAATGCACCCATCTTATCTTATTTTTTTTGATTGAATACCCACCTCCTGCACGAAGTAATAGAAGTCGAAGCTCTTTGCAGTTGCTTGGAGCAGATCAATGGAGATAATCTATAGGAGCAAAAACATCCAAGGATAGAAAATTGTGCGGAGAGAACAGAGCTTAGTAGCCATTTTTCCAATCGTGTGGATGCAAAAGTGAAACTATGATCTCTTTTTTTAAAACAAATGACTTGTTTTTTTATTATCTTTCAATGCAACAACTAGTTTTGTTCATTTGTCTTAAATCAATGCAACGATGATGCCAACTATTAAAAATGGGTAGAGTTCGCATGAAAAATATTATGACCGAAAAACCCTCAACTATACTCTTAGCATCTCTGTCAATTTGAGTACAACATATGCAAAAGCATATTAATTTCTTGCTTTCTTCCGAATTAACATGGTGAAAACGGAGAAAAATAGTCGAAAAGTGGCAAAAAATGATGGACGGTTGAGAATCGTTTTAATGTCAACTAGGCTGTGTAACTCTATCTTAATTATCGAAGGGGAAAATGAGCTTTGAAAGCTCGTATAGGACATGCCTTTGGCGTAAATATAAGCTTTAGTGGGAGAAAAGAAATGGTTATTTAGAAGAAGGTGATATCAAGATTACTTTATGCATATAGATTATTCTAAAAACAAGTCTCTTTAGCGGTCAAAGAAAATGGCTTTTAGAATAAGAGCAACATCAAAGATTGTTTAAATATGAGATCGAATTTCCAATTGAATAAGACAGCCACATAAACATGTGTAAATTCCATTTCCACCCAGCAACAAGGCTGCCAAGTAGCGACCCAAAGGTGACGCATGAATTTCCCCAAAAAAATCAAGAAATCCCAATCATTCTTTTTTAGCATACATGCAAGAGCCAGGAGAGTGAATCAAAGGATAAGGTTCAAGAGCCCCTCCACTCTCTAACCAAGCACATCTCATGAGAAAGAAAGCGCGGACTCATCCAAAACCATGCAAGTATAATTTGCAGCGAACAAGATAAAGGTCAACATACAAATCAATGTATGAGACAATGGTGAAAAGTGAAGTAACTATCATCAGTAATTACTAAAGTCTGCAATCTATTTTCTTAGAAGAAGCAATCTGGGAGGGTAAATGGCACACAATTGGGAGAGGAAAAGAAATCTAAAGCTTTCAAACCAAGGAAATAGGCAGGTATATGGGTGTTAAATAATATTTAAGTGGCTGAAGGACTCACAAGATGCAATCGATAGAGAATAGCAACTGACAAGGAACTGAAGGCATAAATATTTTTTATGAGATGTATTAAGAGTTCAGGTAACATGGAGTGCCAAATGATCAAATAATCAATACATTCGGCTCCCCAACAATTCACAACACCAATAAAATACACATATAAGTTCACATTCCTCAAACACATGGTTTAGATTACCAGATTTGGGTGCAACATCTCAAATATCATCAATAACAAAATTTTAAATCGAATGATAGGCATATAAACAATCTTCGAACGTTCAAAAGCAATAAAATCTCCCTATCTCAAGAAAGACAAGCATCGGTCATGCAGCTTAACTTTTAGCCATCAAGACAAGATGAATCAAGGTATCTAAAAGATTCATATTATCAACAAACTATTTTTGTCAATCTGGGCTTATTATACATAATTAATTCAATGGCATACAACATTGCAATGAGAGGAAAAGATACACACCTGCAATGACTCCACAATTTTTGATAAGGGACCAAACTATAAACCTCATATCTTCCTGGTGCTCCACTGTAATGTTTCTCCTCCCAGTAGATTCTGAGACTCTACCTCCAATTCAAGATAATCCCATTCTCAACGTATTCCCTAAAAATCCTAAAATTTGTGGATACGATGAAATGGGTAACTAATACTTCTGATTGGAAAATCCCCAAAAGAGAACTGAAACCACAACGAATTTCCCAAGTTTGTCATGAATAGACCTGAGCGACTGGCTTCCAATATTCTCTCCAAATCTTCTTGGAAAAAATCCCATGAATCATTATATGGCATCCTCTCTTTCGAGAGTGAAATATTTCTCCCGACAGAAGCCCTCCCCTGACTCCAATAAAAATAAGATCCCCCAAAAGATCTTTATTTTCCCAATAGTAAGGTTGTCCTATTCGATATCCAAAATCCAATAAAATCTTCCCCAAAAAGGAAAATTTGTTTGTTCACAAAAGAAAACTTTTGATTTAAACTCAAAAATCTCCACTAAATTATCTTGTTTTCCTTTTAACATTAATTCAAACTGTGCATGCACATACTTTTATCTTTTAATCTTTTCTTTCCTTTGTATTCTTTTCTTTCCAACTTTTCATGCTTTTAACACTTCAGTTCACAATCTTATCTCCTAAATTTGTTTTTAAAGAATCAACTTATTTTCTAAAATTATCCTCACATAACAATAAATTATCGATTATAATTAAATATAATACTTTTTATAATGAAATCAATTTATTTATAAATAATAACTATTTTCTCTAAATTTCATAAACTTAATTTATTTAATCCTTATTTTGATTTTCCAAATTCATATAAGTTACCTTGTAGGAAAATTTTAATTTAATTAACAGATTAAACAAAAACCATTATGTTTACCACCTAATTCAATGACACTGTAAACATAAATAAATACTTACCCTGATATCCAGAAGGTAAACGACAAAGGGACTCTACATAAATTACCTTTCAAATGTTTTAGCTATGGTGAGATAGGTCATTATGCTTCTAGATGTCCAAAGAGACCTATAAACAATAAGAATAAAGGAAATAAAGGGAAGATTATTAGGAAAGCTTACTATGTGAGAGAAGATGCTAGTATTTCTAATGATGAATCTAATTATGGTGAATTTTATGATAATGAATGCCTATTTTTGGCAATAAATGATGAATCTAGTTCTGCTAACCCTAAAAGTTGTATGAAGACAAATATTTTAGAGATTAAGGATAAGGATGAAGGTACTTTGGTTTCTGCTTTTCATATCAAAAAAGATAAGAATTATTGGGTTGTTGGTAGTGGTTTCTCTAATCATATGACTGGAGACAATAGTAAGTTTTCTAAAATTGAAAAGTATGGTGGAGGATTAGTAAAATTTGGAGATGATTCAGGAGCTGGGATTTGTGGAATAGGTTCAATCTATTTTGATGGAAAGCATAATATTGAAATTTTTTACTATGTTAAGGGCTTAATACACAATCTCTTGACTATTGGGAAAATGCATAGCAAAGGATATAATCTTGTGTTCAAGGATGAATCTTTTGAGATCTAGAAAGGGTCTAAAACTATGGTTGTTATAGGTAAGAGAATAGATGAAAACATTTATCAACTTAAGGGTGTTGATGGTCATTGCTTTATGCCATAGATCAATGATAGTTGGTTATGGCACCAGAGGATGTGTCACATGATTTTTGATAATTTGGAAAGAATTAGCTCGGTTCATGTTTTGAGAGATTTACCCAAGATCATAAAACCTATCAATGTTATATGCGAGAGTTGTCAATTTGGAAAATAAACAAGGAGTAGCTTAAAGGGAAAGGAAAAATATGCTATCGGACTATTGGAATTAGTGCATACATATATTTATGGTCCTACAAGGGTGAGAATTCTACAAGGTGATAGGTACTTTATGGTTTTGATTGATGATTACTCTAGAATGACATTGGATTACTTTTCTTAAAGAGAAATTGATGCATTAGATAAATTTAAGGTATTTAAAGCTTTGTTTGAGGATGAAATGGATTTGAAAATAAAGTGTTTAAGGTCTAATAGAGGTGGATAATTCACCTCCAATGAGTTGAACATGTTTTGTGAAGTTCATGGAATAAAGAGGTATTTGTCTACCCCTAGAACTCCTTCGTAGAATGGAGTTGTTGAAAGGAAAAACAAAACTATTCAAGAAGCTGCAAGGACTATGATGAAAGAGGAAAATATATTAGAAGTCCATTGGAGAAAAGCTATTCATACTGCTATTTACATACTTAACATAGTTCAAGCTAGAGCTAACAACACAAAGACACCTTATGAGCTATGGTATGAAAAGATTCCTACTATGAAGTAATTTAGAGTATTTGGAAGCAAATGCTATATCAAAAGAGATGACGAGAACTTAGGAAAGTTTGATGTGAGTTCTAATGAAGGTATCTTCCTTGGATATTCTATTAAGATCAAATATTATAGATGTTACAACAAAATGTTGAGAAATATAGTTGAGAGTGCAAATGTTAAAGTTGATGAAAACTTGTAGAATTCTATTACAATAGATGGATATGTGTTAGATGAACCTGATTGAACAAAAATAGAAGTGATAATTGATGAATAAGAAGTGCAAAATGAATATAAAGAAGCTCTAGAGAGGACCCCTAAAACTCCTAAGTATGTACAAAAGAATCATTCTGAAGATCAGATCATTGGAGATAAACATAAAGGTGTATTAATAAGAAGCAAAGTTGTTGAAGTTGAGGTAATTTTTTGCTTACTTTCTAAATTTAAACCTAAATTATTGAGTGAAGCATGTAAGGATAAACATTAGATAAAGGCAATAGAAGAAGAACTTGTGCAATAGAGAAGAATCATATATGGGAATTGGTCCCTAGAATGGCAAACAAGAACATAATTGGAACTTAATGGGTATTCAGGAACAAGCTAAATGAGAATGAAGATTTTAGGAACAAATAAATACATGTGTGTAAGTGTTACTCACAAGTAGAAGGAATAGATGTTGAGGAGACCTTTGCTCCTATGGCTATGATGGAAGCTAGCAGAATATTTTTGACATTTGCAGCACATAAATATTTTAAGGTCTATCAAATGGATGTGAAGTTTACCTTTTTGAATGGTGAATTGGAAGAAAGGTTTACATGGAACAACCAAAAGGTTTTTAGTTATCAAATCAATCGGACATGGTATGCAAGTTGAAGATGAAACTATATGGTTTGAAGAAAGATCCTAGAGCTTGGTATGCAAGACTAGGCATGTACTTGATACAACAAGGTTTCAAAAAAGGCTCCACAGATAGTAATCTTTACTTTAAAATTGAGGAAGAAAAAATACTGATAGTAGTTGTATATGTGGATGATATTATTTTTGGTGGAAATGAGGCTATGTATAAGAAATTTGCTGAAGAAATGTAGAAGGAATTTGAAATGTCAATGTTTGGGTAGATAATTTTTTTTCTTAGGCTACAAATTAATCAAACAAATAAAAGGATTTTCATTTCATAGTAATAAGTATGTCAAAGAAATGTTGAAGTTTGGAATGGATGATTCCAAACTGGTATGTACTCCTATGGTGACCTAGTTGTAAATTAAGCAAAGATGATGACTCACCTAAGGCTGATCATAGCAAGTATAGATCTATGATTGATAGAATGCTATATTTAACTACTATTAGACAAAATATCATGCATGCAATTTGTCTTGTTGCTAGATTTCAAGAAGATCCTAAAGAAACACATGTGACAGTGAAGAGAATAATGAAATATTTAAGAGGCATACTAGATTATGGTTTATGGTATCCCAAGGATATTGATTTCACATTAAATGCTTATACAGATGTAGATTGGGTTGGTTGTGTTGATGATAAGAAAAGTACAAGTGGTGGTGCATTCTTTCTTGGATGTAGATTAGTGTCATGGCTAAGTAAGAAACATGATTTAGTTTATTTATCCATTGTAGAGGCTAAGTATATTGCAGTAGCATCATGTTGTGCACAGGTATTATGAATGAGACAAACATTGAAGGATATCAAAATTGTATTTGACAAACCTATATCTATCTTCTATGATAATATAAGTGCAATAAAAATTTCTAAGAATCTAGTGACACATTCAAAGAAAAAGCATATATCAATCAGATGTCACTTTTTGAGAGACAAGGTTATGGAGAATGAATTAAAGCTTGAGTATGTTCCTAAAAAGGATCAAATTGTTGAAATATTTACTAAGGCCCTTCCTAAGGATAATTTTGAGTATCTTCGTGAGAAGTTGGGAGCTATTGCTCCCCCTTTCTTGAACTAGATGCACATAGCGATTCATCAGTCTAGTGGATCTATGGAACTTTTTTTTTTTGGGACTGATATTGGTGGCTACCTCTTAGAGGGAGTAGGTAGTGTCATGTGTTGTCATTGTGTTGCTGATTTAGTTGGGTGTACTCCTAAGGGGGAGTATTCAAAGTAGGTAAATTTGGTTCATTGTCAAAAGGGGAGAACAATGCAAAATATTTTGTCCTTTTCTATTGATGTCAAAGGGGGAGAAAGAATCATGTGAAAAAAGGGGGAGAACTTATCTTCTTAGGGGGAGAGGATCATGAGAGAGTTTTCATAACTATTGTGTGGTATTTGGTGTCTTTTCACATCTTTTGTTTCCATTAATGAGAAAGGGGGATATTTTTGCAAGAATGATGGTATTGTCATTGATGTCAACAAGAAGTATATTTATTGGTGTTGGCATTGATGCCAACTATGGGATGAAGATGTTGAGGATATTGAAAAAATTATGAAAAGAGGGAAACATGTTGTTCATGTGTAGTTGACACCTTGAGGAAGTGTTCTGAGTACATGGACCTATTATTTTGTTGCAAAGTTTGAAGATGAGTTGGAATGAAGCAATGAGCTAAGATGATGGTTCTAGTACTTGGTTTCCAAGTGCTTTTGAGAAAATTTAATAAACAAAGTAAATTATGTTGTGGAGATGTTCATAGTATGCTTTGTTATTGTGCTTCACATTCTTTTTATGTTGATGATATGACTGTGTGGATCTTACAGGTCATTCAAGGTTAACAGAGGTTGCTATATTCAAAATTTGGGTTTCTAGATCATTGTGTAGTGTAGATATTTTCACCAATATGTGAATTAGTAGTTCAATGATGTTTTTTGTTGTTTGGGAGAAATGTATTTGCTTTGCATTTCTCCACTAATTGGATTTAGGTTGTGTAGATTTAGGAAGTTTCTTATAATGTCTTTATCTTTTTGTGATCAAGTTTTTACTTGATTTGGTGTAGTATAGTGTAAGTTTTAGTTATTAGTATGCAAACAAGGGTTATCAATTATCCTAAGTTAAAATATCAATGGTTATCAATTATCCTAAGTTAAAATATCTATTGATGTGAAGTTTGGATGAATTATTTGATGGATCTTAAGTAGTTTGTGGATTGTTCTAGATTGAGTTCAAGTGACTTATGTTGTCTAAAACTCTCGGCTTGATTTATAGAAGTATGTACTTAATGTTTATGGTGTTTTGCATGGGTGTTGGATGACCTTGTGTTTAACACTACATTCAAGGCTTGTGGAAGTGTGTTGAAGTGTATTGGGATCTATTTGGGTCTTAATTAAGGATTTATGGAGGTCGCCTTTTGTTCCTATCCACCACGGGAATGTTTGTGTTCTGACCTATTTTGAATTTGAATGTATAACAACTAGTGGAAAACATTGGAGAAAGCTTTGAGATAGAGGTTGATATAAATATATATGGTGTTGATGCAAGAGGGAGTGAGAAAGAGCAAGAAGTAAGATAGATGTGAATAGTGTTGTGAGTAAAGTGAGTGTGATGCGAATTTTAGTAGAGCAGTGTGAACTTCATGTTAGGGTTCCTAAAGGAAGTGAGATGAAGGCATCTGATATCTTTCATATAGAACTACGAAAGTGTATGACAAATTGTGGTGGAATCCTTGTTACATTGAGAAGTGTTTCTCTATGAAACATTCTTCTTCTATCTTCTTGTATTCTTTTTGTGGTAGTGAGCCCTGACTTTGAGCCTTTTGGATAGTGTGTCCTATTTTGGAAGTGAACCCCTTTGTACCAATTTTTCTATTACTTATATTGTGAGATAATCCTCATTGTGGTTTTCCCTCATTGGGTTTTCCACGTAAATTTGGTGTTCTCATGTGTATGGTGTTGTGATTTCAGATTCTATTATCTCCATTTCATTTTTAATCATTCTATTAGAATAAGGGTTTAATAAATGCTTGTGGGACTATTTACTATTGAGGCTTTTGAAGGTTTAATTTGCTACAACTAATTCACCCCCCCTCTTAGTTGTCTTATTCATTTCAATGAAGTATACTTTGCCATTATTATCGTATGTAAAATACCCCTAATTATTTAAAATATTACTAATTTATACTTAATGTATTTATATAAATTATTTATAATCACACATAGTTTTTATAGTTCTTGAATGGCTAAAATGTTGGAAGTATAAATTTCAATTAGAATGAAAAATAAGTGAGAATACTACTATTAAGTAAGGAGGAAATATTCACTTTCAAATATATATTCTATAGGCACATATTATGGGTTTATATTTGGAAACTATGGAATTTAAAGATAAGAAAGAGAGAAACCATTGGATATCTATTAAAAATAGGTAAGGTAAATAAAAAAGCTTGCTAAGAGAATAAAATAGGTTTTCAATTGTCCAAGTAAAACATAATATTACTGAAGCATTTCAAAGTTTAGGCCATAAGAATCATCCTTTTTTAAACATGGATTGCAAATAATTCTAAAAATTTAGAAGTCTTGGTCATTAACATTATTGTCTGCTACAATGTCATTTTCTATACCATCCATATTTTTGTCTTCCATAACATCATCTAACTTTGGATTATTGTCTTCTTGTGCTTGAACATAACCATCTTCAACATCATCATGGATGCCAATTTCTTCAATGTTCTCTAATCCCTCTCTCTTATTTTGTTGGCCATCATTGTTTTGCTCAGTATCCACTAATGCATCATCAAATACATGCCTTAATCTTGGATCATAATGTATGACAAATATCCATTTTGGGTCCAAAATATCTTCATAGAAAAATACTTGCACATGAGAGACATACATATATTAGACATTATATAAATTGTATGAACATATATACATTAATTGAATAATGGAACATTATTTTATAGACTACCTTTTTTTATACAATAATTGCTATAAAACACAATTTTGACAACATAGTTTATAAAACATTAGTCCACACTCATTTATTATTCTTTGGTTTTATGCCCTTAAGAACATCCTTAAGGAGACCTTGTTCTTCCCTCTTCTTTCCTGTAGGAGTGTGTTTTAAGAAGGGGTAATCAATCAATAACTCATCCCTAATGGTAAGGTCCATAATAGCCTCAACCATTATCAATCTATCAACCTCTCTTTCTATATCTCCATCTTTATCATTTATAACCTCAACAAATTGATAATTCGGTCTTATAGTAGGGTCCCTTCCCTTACTACTATTTACAAATCCTACAATATTTTTGTGCATGTATGCATGTCCATCTATATACATAAGATGACCTCTATATTCATTTCTTTCCCAATTTCTAGTTGGAGATGATGTGTATACATATTCAAATTTAGACCATATGCTAACATGCTAGGCTTATATTCTGCCAGCCTTCTCCATTCACCACTATAATATGATGGACCATAATATGACATTAATATCCGAGTGGTTTGTTCTGAATTTTTTCTATGTTTGGAACCCACATGTACATTTTCAACAATAAAGAGGCCTAGATTCGCTCCATGAATATTGGAGGGTTGTATCATGTAGCTGTATTCCCAAAATTGAAACACCTCGTACACTCTAGGTAGTTGTTGATCACTAGGCCAAACACAATATAGTCAACGATCAAATGTCTCTTTGTAAATTCATCTCAAACTCAAGGGAAAGTCATCATCTCCATCACATTCATTCTCATAGGGTATGTAGTCCACCTTCCCCTTGTCTTTAAGAAAATTATGCATCTTGACACTGGTTCTTGTTTTGTTACTTGTTTTCATCAATTCCTCATCTTCCGAGCTAGTAGATTGGCACATATTTTTGTTAGATGTATCATCTGATAAATGATCATTTCCCTCTAGGCTAGAAGTCGGTGATCTAGAAAACTTTAAACCAAGAACTTTATCCTGCAAGTATCCATTAAGAAAGAAATAGTTATTTAAATAATATAAAACAATGTTTAAACGAAGTATACATGTTATTTATATCAAATTGGAAAATTCCTCACCACAATTCCTATTGGATTTGAATTGATTGTAGGAGGCATACCATTGACTGAAAGCCCATCATATATGTAATGTCATTGTACAATCGCTCACTTGAATTGTTTCTTTCCACAACATACAAAACATCCACAAACAACAATTTTCTCAAAGTATTCATCCCAAGTACTATAGTCCTGACCTACCTCTTCTTCAGTGCAATAATTTATTGTGTCTGTAGTATCCATTGTCATATCCTCTTCCACCCACTATTGTCTACATGATTTAACAGTTTTAGGTCCACACCCACGTACATATCTTGTTCTTTTGCTAGTTGAATGCTTAAGCTTTTCATTTGCTCCAATCCCCATCTAAAATAATCAACAACATGCATTAATTTATGTCAAGATTGCATAATATATTATAAATTTCAATAATACTATGAATAAAGATGGACGTATCACAAAATTTCATCAGATCATTTTTTCCTAAGTTAAGTCAAAATTTGAGTACCTGATGTCCCGCTTCATTCGTTGTGTCCTCATTTGATATGACATGATTTGTTGGCATGGCCTCATCTTGTCCCTATAATACACAACATAGTAAATAATTTTTAGTACACCAATTATATCATTTCAACGAATATGCTATCCAACACAAAACCTCACTTTAGTCATATATTTGACATATTGATATCATGTTTTGGTTATCCTAATTTTCAAACTTTTCCCTTGATCATAGAATCACATTTAATCACCATTCCTATGCATTTTCAACAAATAAGTTTGACCTCAAAGGCCTCATGGACAAAAAAATGACTTTATCTCCTCTACATTGTAGCATTTGTGAATTCATAAACACCTTCCTCCTTTGATTGAGGTTGCTTTCTCTTCTTACCTCTATTGTATCTACAAATTCTGTTGTCTGATCTATTTCCACCCACTTTCCTCTTAGCGATTTAGTATTTCTACACCGTCCACGTCCTCTCTCCATGGCCTCCTTTATGAATAAGAATGTCGCCACATAAGCTTTCACCACACTACTATCGAGAAGGAAAAAGCAACTTGCGAGATTGTGATAAAAACTGCTCTATTGCACCGAGCTAATGAAGGAGCCACAGGACATCGGTGGTCACTGCACTACCGCACACCAATGGTAGAAGACTTGCGGGACTAAGGGAGTCACTACAACACTGCTAGGAACAAAAGGAAGACTCATGTATTGCCACAAAATATTTCACCACACTATCGCCGAGAAGGATGAAGCACCTTGCGGGACTACTGTAAAAACCGCTCTATTGCACCGAGCTGATGAAGGAGCCACAAGACAATGGTGGTCACAAAATCAAGGCAGGATTTGGAATTATTTCCAACACTTTGGATCCTATGATACATAACAATGAAAATAGTCATGCTATACAACAATGATAGGTGCTAAATTAGGTGCACTTCATATTGCCTTATACGTCCCAAACAAATTACATTAACAACCAAAAGTTGGCGCTAAAGTTGGTGTTAACTAATGTTGACTAAAGCGATGACTAATGGAATAAAAATAAAAAAATTAAAACTTTCCCATGTGAAGGAAGAAATCAAATGACAAAAAAGGGAAAAATGGCATGCAAAGAAAGAGAACAAGGTGCTACCAACAACTGATAAGAAATTCGATTTAGTTTGCGACACCATAGGTAAGGTTACAAATTTTTTTCTTGCTTGAATTCATGATTGTTTATTGCTCTTTGTATTGCATTTGAATTCGTGATTATTTACTGGTTCTTGGCCTAACTAGTCCACGCAACCCCTAAATAATCCCATCATTATAAATTGTAAAACCTTTGAGAAACCAACAAAAAAATTTACCCTACCCATTTAAGCTTTGGCTCAAAACATTATAGCACAAAGTGAGGATGCCTTTGTATTCTTTCCCTAACCTGGGTATCAAGGAAATAGTGAACTGCTTGGAAAATCTGGGAATTGGGTCCGTCACTATTGAGCAACTGTTGAAAATAAACGTAGAAATCACTTGTTTTTGCCTAGCCACCATAGTCACCGATGCCATGAAAAATTTGTGCAAGATTGCATTATGAAAGAGTTTTCATGATAAGGTTATCAACACTAAGCAAACCGAGCAAACTTATTTTCCCTAGATCAGCACTAAGCAAACCCAACTAACATATTTTCCCACAAAACAAAACTTTCATACCAAAAACTAGATGAAAACTTTCATACCTGACAATGTGTACTTCATTTGCCTCCACAAACTAGACAAAAATAATTTTCCCTAGGTCACCCCAAAATGTCAAGCAATGGAGGGAAGCGAGCATTGTCAACAAACTCTGGCCACAATGAGGTAAATGTTTCCATTGTTTCTTTGAATTTTACTTTTTAGTTTTTTATTTCTAAATTTAAAAGAAGAACTATAATTTAAAAATATATATATAGGGACATGAAACTAACAAAGATAAAGATGAATTGGCTTCCATATTGGGGGTAGAGGCAGTGGAAAAATTGGTTAATGTGGACTGGACAACAATTGCCAAATACATAGAAAAACAATCTATTAACGCCTCTCAAACATTGCAAACAAATCAATTGTGTCAAAGGGAATCAATTGATTCCCCAACTAGTCCTGGATTGAGCAAAAGATCCAGGAGGAAATCAATGATAGTAAACTCTAAGAATGTGGATCAGGGAGTAGATACTTCCACTCCTCGGACACAAATTTCTTCCACCACGTTGTGTTTTCAATCTTGCATTGGTAGCTACAATACAAAGATAAAATACGAGGTGCTTTCAGGGGAAGTACGAATGATGGATGTTGGGAAAATGCTTGTGAATAGGTTTAAGGAATCATTCCTTCAACGGTTCAAAGGCCATCTACATTTTCCATTCTCAAAGATACCCATGCACCTAAAAAAGAAGTTATCCATGACATGGAGATTGATTTTGGCATAGGTTGGTTTGTAAAGAAGATAAAGCTATGAGTGTCTCAAAATTGCAAGAGATTTTGATGCAACCAAACAAAGAAGATAAAAAAATCCCTCCTGAGCTAAGGTAGAAAAAAAAGGCCAATTGATGTAAGTGTGAAAGTATGGAGAGAGCTTGTAAAAGAATATCAGAAGTTTGATGCATAGAGGAAGTCCAGTGAGGAGAGTATGCAGGTATTTGAATTTTCTCATAATATTATATCAAATTTATTAAATGATATTTAAATTTTATTTGTGTATAGTTAAATTGAACTAGTATATGTTTCAGCACAAGGCCTCCAAGGCTAGGCTTGAGAAACTTTGTGCCACGCATCACAATGGCCATAAAGGTTTATAGACCTCAATCTGTACATTTGTAAGTATATTTAATATGTTAAATGATATATTTGTTTGTTGGAAAAAGTAAATGATTGCATATTAATTAGTTAACTAGTCCATGTGTCATGTTTTGACAGGAGGAGAAATATGGTCACCATCCAAAGCAATTTGAAAAGAATATGTTACGAAAAAAAGTGGAATGATTTATTAATTTGGATGGATAATGAGGTATCAATAGTTGATTTTCAATAAATTAGTCAGATATTGTTGTGTTAATATGTCAATTTTCATCTCTTGTGTTGAGTTGTTTATTGATGCATAGGATGAGTAAATAGAGCTAAAATCTTATGAGTACAAGATGATTGTTTATGTACATGAATAAATAGTAGAAGGATGTAGATGAACTCAATTCATCTGACTTTATGCCTCTTGGTAGGCATTCCTCTTGAATCTCTAATATCAGGTGCCTGAGACTTCCCTGTAGCTTTTACCTTTTGTTGCCACCTTTCCTCTTCACTATGAGACTTGTCTCCTTTTTCCTTATCTACATTTTTGGCTTCGGCTTCTAATTCATCCCATGTTTTACCTTCCTCCTCTTCAAAATCTTTTTCTTCTTCTTCGTCCTCCTCTGACTCCATAAGAGATTCATACACTCCTCCTTCGAATACAAATGTAGAGATCAAGGCACATGAGATCAATGCTAAGGAAAGGTATATTATTGTGAATAGTCTTTCAAAAACTGAATTAGTTAAAGTTATGAGTTTAAAGATTACTAAAGAAGTTTGTGATAAGTTAGAAAGCATCTATGAAGGATATCTAAAGGTCAAGCAACCAAAGTTGTAGAACTTGAAGGCATAGTTTGAAATGATGCATATGTTTGAGGATGAAACAATTGAAGGCTACATTCAGATAATTGATGAATTAGTGAGTGATATGAGAGGTCTTGGTGCAACAGTTAAAGAATCTAAAGTGGTGAAGAAAATTATTAGATCTATTTCAAATTGTTACAATGAAAAGGAATCTACTATTGAGGAAATAGTTGATTTTGACAGATATTCCAAAGATTATTTGATTGGTACTCTAACTGCATTTGAAATGAGAAAAATAAAGAAAGGTACAAAAGTAGAGATTGCTTTCAAGGCTGAGAAATCAAAGAAGGTTAAAGAATTAGGTGAAGAAGATCTTGATGATCTACAAGATAACTTCATGAGGAAGATGAAAAAGGGCACCTGCAAGTATCAAGGTAAATAGTAACGCCCCACCGTGCGAACCCAAAAGGACAAGTAAACAATAATTACCGCACAATTTTTTAAAAAACGTAGATCCAAACACATATGAGATGCACATTGAGTCATAAGTCATAAAAAAATTAATTAAACAAATTCACTAACACTTACATCCCTTGGGGTACACGAGGAGTCATTACAAAACTTAAATCCACACAATGACAATAAAGAATGATAACCAAAGATATAATCCATAACAAAGTAAACATTTACAAATGTAGCACATACATGAAAAAACATTATTAAGAAACCATCCATGTATGTACATACAACATACACATGATTAACTCAAAACTCATAATGATAAACTCTCTATCAGTGTATAAAATCAAGGGACATATTTCCACATATACAAAAAATTGAATAACAACTACCATGGATCAAAAGTTGCATACAGTTTATCAAGGATAAAATAATACAATACATCAATTACATTTCATGACAATGTTCAAGAATTACAATAATACCAAGTGTTCCTCACATGAGAGGAACCCAAATGACAAGATAGCATGATACAACTGAACAAATGAATACAAGGTATCATAACTGGCTCCAAGATAGATACAACTCAGGATTTTCCGCAACTAACACCAATCTGCACCTCTTGATCCTTGACTGGGGACCCAATGGGGTGCTTAGCACATTCCACCCGACCACATGGGTCTGAAGACCCACCCCCCGTGCTAAGGAGTTGACAAGAAAGAGGCCTCAACCAAGAACATCCAAATAGGGAACCACAAGACTCAACGTCATACAAGAGTAACATGAAACCCAAGGATAGTCACAACATCAATAAACCATGACCCAAAAATATGACATCCAAACATGATGAGAATAAATCACTTAACAACAGTGACAAACCAAATCACATATCATAACATCAATAAATCGCTATAACAACAATAAACCACTTGTTGGAACTCTCAGATTTTGCAAATTTGTAATGCCCATGTCAAAAAATTTGCCTCTGCACTTTTAGGAGTGTACCTGATGAACTTGCTTGAATGACCTATTTTGGAGGGTCATATTTTGGAGCCTGTTGATTTTTGTGCAAAATCTCTTTGTAGACACACTCATGTGTCATATGTGAGTGCATGTCAATTTTCATTTTCTCACGATGAGTTTTGTCAAGGTTTCGAAAAGAAAAGTTGAAGGGTTTTTTGCACTTTTCTGTTGTTTGCAAATTTGCAGTTTTGCAAAGTTGTCTCCCGTTTCAACTTGCATTTTGCAACTGGTTGATCTTCATGCCAAATTGAGTGTTGTTTTGCATTCTCCATACCAAGATGAGATCACATGTCAATTTTCAAGGCCTCACGATTTGATTTTCTATTTTTAGCAAATCAAAACCAAGTAGAATTGCTTCAGTTTTGCACTAAAACCTTTCTGAGAGGCCAACTTCGAGTGTCAATAACTTTTGATTGGTGATGATTCAGGTTAATCCCTTCTAGACACATGCTTAGTGTACAAAAGTGATCCACTATGTCCAGTGGCAGCTCACCAGGAGCTGATTTGATATTTTTACAACGAGGTGATTTCATCAATTTCAATTGGTTCAGAACAACTGATTGTTGTAGAAAGTCCAAAAGGGAAAATTTTCTAATTAATAACTTTCACCTCATGACTCCTTTTGTTGAGCCATCTTTTGCACTACATTCTTTGGACCAATGGCTACATGTTTGCAAGTTTTCGTGACTCCACGAGGTTGTTTACCTAGTTTTCAAAGGTGATTCCAGGGCCAACTTGGCTAGTTTTCACCATTTTTCAAATGTGCATGAAAGTGAGTTTTGATGATAACCCATTTCACTATTTCACTCATGAAGCATACAAAAGTTGTCTCAGAGAAAATTCAGGATGAAGTTGTTTGCAAACAATTTTTTTTTTAGTTGGGCCCACATGGGACCCAACATGCTTTGCATGGTCATGAACTTGTAATTGTTGCAATGTGGCAAACACTTCAAATAAACTTCTTTGACATGGTCAGTAAATGGAAAGGTGTCCAAATAACATTTCCTCCATGAACTCAAATGCAAAGCAAGGTCCATCTTCCATTCAGATAAATGGATCAATAATTGAGCATAACTCAAGCTTGTGAATGGTAACTAACTCCATCAGAGAGATGATGCTTTGTTTGGAGTCACAATGGAACAATGTTGCAACACCATTTAACCTAGTTGAATTTTTTAAGAGGTTATATGATAAAGGTGGAAGGATAATTTGCTTGATTGACAAGAATCATCTAAAAGGCTTTGCTCTAAAACTATGAAAATTAGGAATAGTTTACACCCTTGAGAATGCTACTTTCTAAGCTACAATGGTAGCATTTATGCTCTTACAGTTAATGATGTAATATTGAGAAGCCATAGAAGGATGAAACAAAGAAAATTTTCCTTATAGATGCAATGTATTAGACATTTGTTAGGTCACAAAGGAACCAATGGATATGAAGGACACACTCTACAGCCATGAGAAAATGAGTCCCTTGTATAGTGCAGTCATCAAGTGTAAAGCCAGGTTTAGAAAGGGAATAAAGAATGAATGGAGGCAACGCATTGAGCAAAGGCATTCATTAAAGCATAAAAGTATAGAAGAATCCCATGCCCAACAGGGTATGCAACTATACCAAAATGCATTTGATGAAAACAACTTAAGCAACTTTCAAAACCATCAAAACATACTACACAAAGTATGTATTTTTTGAACATGCTCTAGTAATTTTCAAATAGTGCAAACTGAAGAGAACACACCCAACACAATACAAACAACATGGATTCATTAAAAAATTGATAGCCAAGTAGTGAAGGCCACAAAGGAACACATACACACTAAAAGGTTTTATGGACGAGTCTTAAAAGCTTCAAAGAAAACTCTTTAGCAGACCTAGATTGTGGAGATTGCAGTTGGAACGCACCATCATATGGGTGTGATTGAAAATGTTTGAGACTCCCAAGCAAATGCATGCACATTGAAATGTAATGTTAAAAAGACCATACAAGGAGGAAGCAGTCCGCGCATGGAGACATGACTACAAGATACGTACAAAGTGTCTATTGAAAGTGCTTTAAAACTTTAAAGCAAGTAAAAATTGGAGAATGTCTATGCCAAAGAAGGAAAATGCCATGCCACCACTGGCAGATTATAGGCGCTAGTTGCAAGGTATATGAGAAATAGCTTTGTTGAAAATGCTTTAGAAACTTTCAAGTAAATTGTAAGTGTTGAAAGCAAGAACCACGCCTATGAGGAGGCATCCAAGTGTTGAAAAGGCGTTAGAAACTCTTGATAAGCTAAGTGAGGTGCCATGGTTGCGCTTGAAGTGGGAGAACAAGGCGCTAGTAAGTGGAATCAAACACCCATGTTTGCAGCGAATGGTGAAAGACAGAAATGAAAAGACCCTAGAAATTGCAAATGGAGAAGCCTGTGCCATGTAAAGGAATGGGCATGTTGAAGGGGGAAATGTATCTTGAGAAGGCCCTTGAAACTTTAAATCAAATGCAGATCAGCCACACCCTGAATGCCCCGAGCAACACATAACAAATGAATTTATTGAAATACTTTAAAAAATTTCAAGAAAATACATTTGGTAGGCCCACCATGCTCACAGCATATGCACAAAGGGAAAGGGCATATGGATTTGTTTTGGAAAGGCTCAACTTAAAAGAAGCTCAAATGCATCATAAAGAGGTGATATGAGATTATAATGCAGAGAGGGAAACCTAGAAGGAGGGCACAATTTGAAATGGGATAAGAACATTCATCAATGTATAAGGGATGGGGAATGAGGCACCAGTCAAAAGGAGAAAGGTAACAATGCACCAGATGGAAGAAACGATGCAATGATGGTCTGTGTTGGGTCGCTATAGTTTGAGGAAAGATTATAAAGGGTTCTTTGCCACCGTGAATGAGATTAGGGCAAACAAAGTAAAGAGGAAGCAGATCAACGACCAAGATCAAATTGAAGGATCCAACATAATCTCCACTATTGCCTGTATATCACGATCAAGCAGGTTAACATTCGCGAAATTGCAGGCTTGTGCCGCGTGGCTTGTGGTGGGTTTGGTGAGGTCTTTGGTGTGGTGCGCACAGATTAATTTTTTTCAAAAAGGGGGCTCGATGACAATTGTTTTAAATATTTTATTTAAATAAAAGATAAAGCATTTAAACATGCATGAAAAAGTATGAAGCTCAAATATTTCAAGTGTTTAAATGAGAAGTTTCTCATAAGGAGGTGGGCCTGAGGACAAGTGAGGGTAAAGGAATTTTAAAATGAAAAAGATTAAATGCATCCTTATAGGGATTAAATATTCTCTTATACAATATTTAGATGGCTTTATTTTAAAGCCAAATATTTTAATCTAAACTACGGAGAAATTTGTGGGAGGAATTAAAATACAAGCAAGGGGAAATTGCAGTGTATGCTGGGAGTGAAAGTATATGGTAAAATGAAATCAAAGTGAAAACACGAGAGGTAACTTGGAAAAGTGAATTTAATATTCACTTTTTCAACTTGCTAGGAAATAAAATATAGAATAAAAATGCAACAAGTAAAGTGCAAATACAATAAAGAACATAAATAAAAGATTTTAACAATGTTTTCACAGCAAGTAGAAATTGAGGCGTTTTTCACACAACAGGTAAAGGAGTGGAATTTTCATCATATAGGAATTTTTTTTGTTGCAAGACAACTTGGACAAAGGAAAATGAAGAGGCAAATTCAGTTATAGAGAGAGGAGAGATGCTTGGAGTAGTTTATTGATCGACGGTGGATTGAATTTCTAAATGGCATCTATGGATCAAATTGATCTTAGGGCTATTGGTGTTTCTCTTTTCTTCTATTCTCTTCTCATTATTTCAAGGTGGAGAGATTGAGCTCCTGGTTCTGGGCTTTTGTATGAAGCTGGAGTAGATAGAGAATTGTAAATTCTGAGTCATATTGAGTTTGTAAGCTGTAATTTATAATTTTATGAGAAAATGCAACCATTTTGTGCAAATAAATCATGAAAGTGTGTGCACATTCATAAATATCTTTAAATTGTCTCCATAGTTGTACAAGTTTAATCATATGAATTCAATAATACAAAGTATCTTTGAGTTTGTCATCTCAAGTTTCATGAGATTGTGTTATTTGTTTATGGGTCTATTTCAAGGAAATGGTTAAATACTTTGAGTAGATAACAGTGATTTCAAGTGTGTAGGTTGGATTTGGTAAGGAGAGTTTGATTGATAATAGGAGGGGGATTGTTGGTGTAAGGCACTAACAGTTGATGCAAGGCATTAACAATTTAAATCCACTGGTTGAATGTCATTTGTTGATGAATTATTTTTATGTGTTTGAATCCATGGCCCAGAATTAGGCATTGATTTATCTTGTAGCATAGTGCAGCTCAGAAACATTTTAAATTCAAAACCATTTTAAATCCCTATGTGTTATAGTGTTGTGGTTATCTCATGCTCCAAATAGTTGATATTATTGATGAACAACCAATTCTATTCGGTATTATCCTATTATGTTGAGCTATTAAATGAGATTATTTATTGTTGTTGTTAAGGGATCACCCTCCTAGGTCTTGCAGAGCTTGAAGTGTAGGAGGATTTTTAAAGTCCTCGTCAGTTGGTCCAGGTCCTTCGAGCTTCCCTTGATTGGAATTGGAAATTCCATAGGTAAACTAGAAGACAAACCTTGGTTACATTGTAAAAAACAAAACCAACACCACTTTCGAATCATAACAACAATAGATCACCAAAACATATCAATAGGCCACTTCTAGAGGATTTCAATTAAAAAAATCTCAAAAGGAATGCTAGAGGAGAGTTTCATCGCATGGCCTTACATGAATTATCTAGACAACCTATCACAAGGTGCCACCTCCATCTATACATGGATTATCCAGACAACCTTGTTCAAGGTGTCACCTCCATCTATGGTTATCCTGACTGCCTATCTCAAGGCGTCACTCCATAGGGTCACTCATGCAGAACCATTAATCTCTCATGGAGATGAGGCAACGACCTTGCCAACCACGACCTTCTCGGCCAACCTTTAGTCTATGAAATCCCTAATAGATGGACGAGACACCCACAATTATCTTATTAATGTTTAACCACCCACCCATTAATTAATTAGGTTATCACTTGTTACTCTAGCCTACATGGGTTACCTTGACAACCCCTTTGTGTGTTGGCCCCAACGTAGAGCCACTCTTCCTAGAAGCCCAAGGCAGAAACCAAGCATCGAGGAGGTTGTACCACAGAACAGACCAATGGGTCAGAACATCCACGAGGAGTAGGACCATCTTGCCAAAGTCACTTAGAAACGAAAAAGCATCCATAAAGCGAATTTTAACCCCAGTATGTAAACTCAAAATTGAACTATATCGGGAAATGGGGTACAAATGCTCAAATTAAAGATCAAACAGAACATTGGTTTCCCCACCTCCTACAGAGTTCCCTAACCAGCAACTTAGCTCCTATAGGGGAAGGATAAAGCTAGCTCCAAAGGGTTCTTTTTCCATAATGCAAGATCCTAATGGAAGACCTGATTGGCTTAGCAGTAAGATTAGGTAAACCACAAAGATTTTCCAGGAGAAATCAAATGAATTGGTTTACACAAAGATCATTCAGCGAAAGCATAATCTCTGAGGAAGGATACAAGCGCCAATCATGTATTTTAACAGTAGAGGGGTCAATAGATTTTCCCGCGCTCATTGCATTTACCATTTGTTTGTTGTTTTGTTTCACTGTAACAGAGTTTATATTTCTAATTTATCCTGAATTTTTAGAAGGGGACTACCGAATCCCACCAATGCACTAATTCCAATGCGGGTTTAGTAGCGGCCATTTAGCTGGCTTTCCGGATTAGTTATCAAAGTATCCTAGAAATAAGATAAAGATTTTTTAATATAGCTTCCATTGGAGGTGTAAAAATCAAATAAACACATTAGTATTTGACTATAATTTATTAATATCAATCCTTTCCCCAAATGATAAAATCATTATTAATAAATAAACACCATAATAATAATTACTAAAATTGATTAAAGAAACCATTAATAATTCAACCACTATGATAATAATTACTATTTAATTCATAAAAGAAATGAAGGCTAAATTATTTGATAAAAATAACACTCTACTATTTTACTAACCTTGTTAATAATTTACTAACTCTATTCATGAAATTATTACTAGTTTTGGTGGGCTCACTTAATATCTTCATTATGGAATCTAAGTTTATTTATTTTATTTTTTTGTATTTCCCCTTTAAGGTAAGAATTAGATTACATGAGACAAAATTTAAGGGACTTACTCCCCTTCCCATTTCCACGAATCTCGCTAAATTTTTAGTTTTAATTTAACTAACTTAAGATTTTCACGTGATGCTTCTTATGCTATTCTTTGTTTTTAAAAGGAGAGGTCTCTACTATGGTTGCTTTTTAAATGAAATCACCAAAATAGTCATGCCTTATAATACTCACACAAGGGAATAGAGGGAATCTGCAATTAAAATAATCGTTTTAATAAGAAACAATCCAATCTTATGGTACGGTCCCACAGATACGCATGCAGGGGTAAAAATTGTAAAATAGAGTCGCATAATTACAAATATAAGTTAACCATTAATCAATCCATATCAATCAATGTACATGAGAATGCAAGACTTCAGCGATATCTAATTTAGAAGGCTATGAGGGCCCGGTCCATAGGTTTCACTAATTAGTTATGGCACCTTGTGCAATGGGTACGCCGAAGAGGTGTGGAAGGTGAATTAGGAAAAAAATGGTTTTTTTTTCACATGTTTATGTAGTAAATGAGATCATTTGATAGGTCATTTAGAAAATGATTTTAATATTAGTATTAATTTTTCTTAATTTTTTATTATAGAATAATATTATTATATACATACTTTAAATTATATGTATCACTATTATATTATTATGTAAATATTTATTATCTTCTTACATTTATTACTCTCAAATCTTTATTAAGATGTAATTACTATTTATTATTTTATATGAACTAATTTAAACATAAATTAGTGTTATATATATTTTAATTTTCACTCAAAACTACTAATATTAAAATAATTCTTTTCTTTTTTCTTTTTCTAATTGCAGTAAAAATTATAATTCCTTTAACAACTGTATTGGCTCCAAAGATACATGGGTGTTATTTGGGTACAGAGTAATAGATATTTTATATAGATTAATGATAGTAGATTTTAATAGTCAAAAGCCCATGGACTAGCTGCTAAAGGAATTTTGGATTAAGTTATTATGCGAGATTTTTGCATCAGCATTTCGAGATCGCTCTGTAGGATCATCTATACGAAATAGAAACATGGAATCAAATAATGGAGCAAGATTCTACAGAGACCAAGGCAAGAATAAAAAGGGAGAGAGGAGAAGGGGGGTTTGGGGGTGGAGTGGGGGGGTTTATGGAGTCGATGTGGGTTTATTTTGCAAGGAGAGCTGGTAAAATAGAGACGTGACAATTCAATTTGTAAGAATTGGTAACCTAACTTTAATCTTTACCCATACAGAAGATTTTAGTCTATTTTTTTATTACATTTATGTAGTACATGGGTTAGTCGGTAGACCATTTAGTAAATGATGTTGTTTGTACAACAAAAGTCTCACTAGAAAAATGATAGCTTCAAATAAACTATGCATTCACTTACAAGATCCAAACATGGCTAAAACAAAACATCTTAATTAGGAAGATAATCAGTTTCCATTGCCAACAAGCATATGCTCAAGGATGGATGAACCTTAATGAATTAGAGTGTCATTTTTTTTACATGAAATTATGTGTTGTCTATTAAGGACATGGAAGAAGATTATGTTGACATCCTCTTTACACAACTGTTTAGACCTTATTGCCAATAGCATCTCTCATTATTGTGGAGGTTAACTAATTTCTCAATTAGATCATGTTCTCTGCAATGTATCACTGAATCATTATTATTGTTTTCTTTTGTTTATAGTTAAATAGTTGGCCTTTATGCTTTCAGAGTTTTGAAATATTGTCAATAGAATTTTTTTTCCTTTTCATGTAGTCTTTAATTTGTTATTTGCATAGATAATCTTAGTCATGAATGGAAACATGGCATGACCTTGGATGATGGGCTCATCCCACCATTGAGCTATTTGTTGAGAAAAATTAGGATGTTGCATCCACATGACTTAAGCCTAAAGTTATTAATTTAGATGGCGATCACCTTTGATATTTTGAGGTAATTGGGCCAATTATCTAATAGAATTGAATTGTGTATAGAGAACATAACTTGTCTTCATGGGCCCAACTATTTGATGGGATGTCCAACATATATAATTTTTAATAAATAAATCATATAGCCATATTAGATTTTTTAGTATCAAAACCAAACATTCTAAAAAATGCATAGTATGGATGATGGTGCCAAAACACCAAGTGGAATTTACCTATTTTCCTTCAAGAAAAGAAGATTTTTCCTTTGACTGTACTTCCACATCTTCCAAACAACTTACGTGTCTTGTGTATACTCCATAGCTTATGTGTCTTTTCTGTGCTCCCGCAGTTGCATGCAAACAACAAAACTATCCACGTACCTTGACTATACTTTTTCATGCATATTGAAGATGAGAATGTGAGGAAGAGGGGAGGGGATAATGGAGGCTTGTTTATTGTAGTGAGTGTATTCTGTTAAACAATTATCTTGCCCTGTCAATACTTCTAGCTTTTACACATTTTCCATTTAGTAAAAAATGAGATTAAAAAAGAAAATTTGTTTCATCAATATGTTTTATTTCTCTATACTATTATAGAGATCTCTTTGTTGATGTTCGAGAGGAAAAATATCTAAACATATACAAGAAGTGGGCTAAAATCCAAGAAACAATGGTGAGTCCTTTTGATTGACTCTACATTTTCTTTTTCCACTGATTCAAATCTAGCAGTAGTATGGCCAACAATTTTGTGATCTCTGCTATGCTCATTTTATTTACATGGTTTGATCTGATAAATCAATTATGCATCAAAGAGACATTCAGAAACATAATCTCAATATATTTGACAGGTTTTTAATTGAGATTTTTGAATTAATCTTTTATTTCCAAATGAATAGGAAGTAAAGGGCTCCCAATAATCCATTGAGAACATATTTTCATTGAATTTTTGCCTCTCTTTTGAGTATGAAGAGAAACAAAGAATATGAGGGTCAATTAGGATAAATTTTGCTCTATTTTTTGCATTAAATTGGAAGAGGGTATTATGATCTTTGGAGAACAACATTTTCTATGTGAGTCACAGTATGGTCTAGGCCACTGCAACAATCACAGAAGAGAAAAATTGAGACAAAGCAACATAATGCACCCATCTTATCTTATTTTTTTTGATTGAATACCCACCTCCTGCACGAAGTAATAGAAGTCGAAGCTCTTTGCAGTTGCTTGGAGCAGATCAATGGAGATAATCTATAGGAGCAAAAACATCCAAGGATAGAAAATTGTGCGGAGAGAACAGAGCTTAGTAGCCATTTTTCCAATCGTGTGGATGCAAAAGTGAAACTATGATCTCTTTTTTTAAAACAAATGACTTGTTTTTTTATTATCTTTCAATGCAACAACTAGTTTTGTTCATTTGTCTTAAATCAATGCAACGATGATGCCAACTATTAAAAATGGGTAGAGTTCGCATGAAAAATATTATGACCGAAAAACCCTCAACTATACTCTTAGCATCTCTGTCAATTTGAGTACAACATATGCAAAAGCATATTAATTTCTTGCTTTCTTCTGAATTAACACGGTGAAAACGAAGAAAAATAGTCAAAAAGTGGCCAAAAATGGACGGTTGAGAATCGTTTTAGTGTCAACTAGGCTGTGTAACTCTATCTTAACTGTCGAAGGGGAAAATGAGCTTTGAAAGCTCGTATAGGACACGCCTTTGGCGTAAATATAAGCTTTAGTGGGAGAAAAGAAATGGTTATTTAGAAGCAGGTGATATCAAGATTACTTTATGCATATAGACTATTCTAAAAATAAGTCTCTTTAGCGGTCAAAGAAAATGGCTTTTAGAATAATAGCAACATCAAAGATTGTTTAAATATGAGATCAAATTTCCAACTGAACAAGACAGCCGCATAAACATTTGTAAATTCCATTTCCACCCAGCAACAAGGCTGCCAAGTAGCGACCCAAAGGTGACGCATGAATTTCCCCAAAAAAATAAAGAAATCCCAATCATTCTTTTTTAGCATACATGCAAGAGCCAGGGAAGTGAATCAAAGGATAAGGTTCAAGAGCCCCTCCACTCTCTAACCAAGCACATCTCATGAGAAAGAAAATGCAGACTCATCCAAAACCATGCAAGTATAATTTGCAGTGAACAAGATAAAGGTCAACATATAAATCAATGTATGAGACAACAATGAAAAGTGAAGTAACTATCATCAGTAATTACTAAAGTCTGCAATCTATTTTCTTAGAAGAAGCAATCTGGGAGGTAAATGGCACACAATTGGGAGAGGAAAAGAACTCTAAAGCTTTCAAACCAAGGAAATAGGAAGGTATATGGGTGCTAAATAATATTTAAGTGGTTGAAGGACTCACAAGATGTAGTCGATAGAGAATAGCAACTGACAAGGAATTGAAGGCATAAATATTTTTTATGAGATGTATTAAGAGTTCAGGTAACATGGAGTGCCAAATGATCAAATAATCAATACATTTGACTCCCAAACAATTCACAACACCAATAAAATACACATATAAGTTTGCATTCCTCAAACACATGGTTTAGATTACCAGATTTGGGTGCAACATCTCAAATATCATCAATAACAAAATTTTAAATC
>VDFB02082047.1:0-25988 GCA_007258455.2 Sequoia sempervirens
CTCCCATAGTCTCCAACCATCTCTCCCACCCTCTCCCACACTCTTCAGAAATTGTGAAAAGCAAGACATAACGTGTGCGCGTTATAATGCGCTTGCGTTATATATTGCATTGGAAATCCCCGAGCCTTAGCTCTGGTATTTGCCTTGGAATACCAACCCAAAGGCTTGGAGGGCATTCCCAAAGACCAGAGCGTATTTTTTTTCCAAATTCAACAAATTTTCACATAATCGAGTTTGTGCTCACCATCAAGATTCCATCTGGTTCAATATCAAGAAAATCGAAGACATGGGTAATGTTAGGTTCTTTATTAGCTTTCCAACGATGTAATTTTTTTCACTTTCTAACAATGTTAAACCTTTCATCCATAATTTCTTTTGATTGTATGTCCGTTTTTCTTCAAAAAGCAGTGTTTGGTATTTTTTTTGCTATAAATTAACCGTTCATCAAAATTTGAAATAAATTATATTTCTAGAAACTAGACTCCATTCTACAATTTAAAAAAAATAAAATTTAAAATCTATTAGTTTCAAAAAATTTGAGGGGAGCACGGCCAAAATTCTGCTTTTTAGGAAGTGCCCACTTAGAAAATTAATAAAAAATCAAATATTCATTAAAAAATTATCAGAAAATATCTAGTCCTTACTACATACTGTTATCTAACTTCTGACCAGAGCGATTTTAAAAATACTACAAAAAAGTCCACCGTGCTCGGGTCACACAAGAGTTGCTATGTTATGTTTTTCTGACAGAAACAACAGCAATTTGTGTGTGTCCCTCTTTTGAACCCCTTAATCTCAACCATTTTCAAAATAAATTAGTAGTTTAGAAAGTAGACTCGGAGCACTACGGTCCTTGTTTTTGTTCCATCAAAAAAATTTGAGTGTAGTTATCCTCAATTTCACGTCCAAGGTCAGTATTTCCTGATTTTAGAAAAAAAGTGGCCACTTAAGCCCCTTTTTTGGGAACCATCTTGGTGCACTTACCCATATATGTTTCATATATAAATCGGATTGTCAAACATTTATTTAATTCCCTGTTCGTCGCCGTACAGGCGTATTAGGAAATTTAATTTAAAAAATCTGCAGTTTTTCGGATCGTCGTACAGGCGAATTTTAATTTAAAAAAAAATTAAAACAGTGTAATGGGGGAGGGCCGAAACCCTCCCCATTCCATATTAAGGTGGGCACAACCACCAAGACTGCGCACAACAGCCACCATGGCTGTGCACAGCAGCCACCATAGTTGTTGGGCGCAACCCTGGTAAGGGTCGCGCCCTCTCCCCATAAGGAGCCGTAGCTGGGCTGCGGGATTTTTAATATGTTTTAATTTATTTAAAAGTTTTAAACGCCTTTTAATGCGTTATAAATGTAATGAGATTTTTATTTCATTGTTTTATATAAATATATTATATTTATATGTATATGTATATGTGTGTGTGTGTGAATATGAATATATTTTTGTGGGAATTAATATATAATAATTTATTATTTATATTTATATATAAACATATATATGTATATGTTTGTATATAAATATTGGTAAGATTTGTAATCAATTAAGTTTTTAGAAAAATAAATTTTGGTATTTTTTTTTTTAGAAATTATATTGCATGTGAATTTAAGGATTGAGAAAATATAGAATTTATTTTAATACGAATTTGAGAAAATCAGGAAATAATTAAATAAAACAATTTCTTAATTGTTTTAGGAAATATTTGTTTTAACTAAGTTGATTTAATTATTGCTATCTTTGACTGAAATGAATGGATTTAGTAAATCCAAATGATAGTTTATTATTGAGCTTTAATTCGTTTAAAATAGTATTTTCTCTTTCAATGGTCAATTTGGGGATGTCTTAAATGTACAAGTCTTCCAGACAAGTTGGTAGTGTGGGGGAATATGATTGTTTAATTATATGCTTGTGTTGACTAAGGTTGAGTACGTGGTTTTGTATGGTGTTAAGCACCAGAGTTTGTGAACATAGACTTGATGTTCGTTATGAAAAGTGTAGTGATTTTATGTTGTATTTTTGTACACACCTTGTCTACCTTAGTCAATAAAACTTAGATTCCTTTGTTATGTTTAGGGGAGTGGCTTTTTATAAGGGCCGACACACAAAGTGGTGTCAGGGTAACTTACAAAGATTTAGTAAGTCAGTGATAACTAAATGACACAATAGTTAAAATAAAATCCTTAACAAGATGTTTATGCCTCACTTATGGACTCTTGAGCTAGTTCAGTCTTGAGTATAAGATGAGAAGGCCTGGAATGGAAAATCAATGTCTTGTTTCTTCAAAAGACATTTGATTCTGCAATGATTTGCAATGGGGTTGGGTTTCGTAAGAGGTTACCAGGGTAACCCATGTTGGGGGCTGGAATCTAGGAAGAAACACCAGCGTAACCTTTACAACATTGTGATGACACTCCACTTAAAATAACAGTTAACCTTGTGTTTGTAGTACATTCAATTGTCTTAAATCTGGAAGCAATGTAACCATCAGTTAGTTATGTACTTGTGTCTAGGGTTAGAAGATTATGTCTAGATAACCATATGACTATCTCCTAGCACGGGGGGTGGACCTACGGGTACCACATGGTTGGGTGGAACATGCACCTTACTCTGTTGGGTCCCCAATTTTATGATCATGGCATCGAGAGCTTCATGGATGGAGAGCTCGCACTTGGATACAGATGTACTTTCTTTATTGCATTATTGTAAAACTTGTATTGTAAAACATCCCTCAATTGTTATGAGGTGAACATTGTAAAATGTAATTATTATTGAACTACCTCATCAGATGGATGAGTATTGTATATCTTATCAAATGCAATGTAAGAAACATGTTTGTACTTTATATTATCTTGAATGGAATTCAATGTTATGTGATGTTTATTTTAAGTTTATGATTAATTAAATATGTACAATGTGAAATACTAAAGTCGTCTATGGAAACTCAAAGTAGTGTAACATTGCGTAACTTAATGAATGTATGCAACTAATTAACTTAATAATTATACTTTTAAAAAAAAAATTATTGCACCTTTATAACATAATTGCAACATTCCTTAGGTTATTATGACAGGGCATTACATTGTCATATTTAACAAGAGCTGTCTGCCAAAAATTTCTAGAATAGTAATGTTTTAATTTATTGTGTTTGATAAGTTTTAGCAACAATGTTGATAAAACAAATAAATAATAGGTACATATAAAAAACAAGTTTTCCTCTAATGATAAACAATTGACATTTATAACTATATTCTGGGATTACATCAACATGTAATATATGTATAATCTCATAATTGTCTAGACATAAGTTTCTTGAATATCTCGAAAGGTACTTAAGTTATTTGAAATTTATATTACAAAAAAGAAACATCTTAAAGTTAAAAATATTTAGAATTATTCTTTAAGCATATCTTCATTCTTTATCATGGTTTTCCTGATTTTTTCCATTTTATTCTCTGGGAGATTCTACAGAAAATGCCTATGTCCAAAAGCATGCAAAACTTTGGTACAATTGTTGTTGATGTTGGTGTGAAAGGAAACATCATCGACTAATTGGTATCTTCTTTTAGCACTAGGATCCTGCAAAAGTGGAAGCAATAGTTTTAATTTGCTATATATTAACCATCTTTTACTTACAAACTTTTTTTGAAAAAGGCAGTTAGAAGGTGCCATACCTCTACTGCATTTAAGTGAAGATCAATTAGTTTTGCAAAGAAGAAATCAATGCAGGGTGTTAAATTACTTACTTGTGTGCAAGGACCGGTCCAGATTTCATACACCCTATGTACACTCTTGATTTGGGTCAATGTTTTTCGAAACTATTTTTTTGTCATACTAGGCAAACATCAATGAAATTTTTTAAGGTTTCAATGCTACATAATGGAAATCATCCATATATAACTTACCATTTTGTTTGGTTTTGTGCAACAATGTGCACAGCCTTGCTACTCCATCCAAGATCATTCCATCCATCGAAATTGTCATCATAATGAAAGAGTATAATGGTGAAATTCTCTAAAAGAAACTGACACAAAAGTCCAATTTTTAAAACAAAAAATAATTCAATTTAGAAAGAATCAATTCTTTGAAAATATGATAATAAAATTAAGTTATCAGGAATAAAATTATGAACCTTCTGAACAATGCAATCGACATTTTCCTTCTATTTAATTCTATTAGTCATGGCTAGTAAATTCTAATGTTGATTCCCCATATCCTGCCACATGAAATTTGGAACAAAACTTAGCAAATTTTGTATTTATCAAGATAGAAAATTGAGCCCAAAAAGAATGTGCAGTGACATACAATTATACAACTCGAGAATTAAAAACAAGGGGCAAGTTAAGTGATCTAAAAAGGCAATTGGCACATATGACTGTCAAAGAAGAAACAAAGGAGTTTTTTTAATTGATGTACAGATTTAATCCTTCCTGCCAACTATTTCATCCCATTCAAGAGTAGTGAAACTAATAACAAGTTCAAGAACCTGGAAATATTTTTTGAAAGGATTAAACAATGCACCATGAAGCAAAACATAACTTTAGCAGTTGGAAAAAGTCATAGATAATTACCTCCAATAGAGAAAATGTCTGCGTTGTTGATAACAACATTTAAAGTACCTTGTTGAGCATTCCATGCTGATGCAAACTTCCTAACAAAATCAAGGGAAAGGAGATCCAACCCCATCACCTATACAAAGGAAGTTATTCAATAATATCAGTAAATCAGATAAGATGTCAATTTACGTGAGATTTTGATAGCAGAAAAGACAAAATCTAGTGAAAGGTAAGAACTCACAATGAGAGGAACAAAGAGAACTTCAAAAACACCAATAAATTGTAGGTAATTGGTGGAAAATGTCAGTAAAATATATTACTCAGGTAGGATGAGAGAAAGAAATCCATGTTGACAAAAATGCTGACAAAGAATCCACCAAGTCAAAATTAATGAACACCTACAATCAAGTTAGAATGGGGAACATCATGTGTGCAAAGAAAACATGAGAAAAAATTGATGACCTTCAAATAATATCATCATAAGAGAAGGTAGAAATGTTCTTTGGATACTAGTGACTAATGCTGATGAGTAGGAAACAAATGTTATACAATATGATGTCAATGAAAATGTAAGGTTGCAAGATATTCTTCAAAAATGTTATCATAGAAGCCTAAGTTGATTAAATTTCCCATGCATGTTCCACCTTTCAACTTTAAAAGTAAAAATATTCTGGTGCAAAATTAGATACATGCAAGAAAATCAAGTAGTTTAGCACAAAATAAACACACACAATGCCTAACTAGTTGCAATTCTTCTTCCAATGAAAGACAAGCTAATGTACTATAATGGGCTCTAGCATGAGTAGCGCTAATACATTTCCTCAGAAATTGGAGGTTTAGAGCAAATCCAAATTGCTAAAATAGCATAAGATAAAATTGTAATTGATCCTCTCCTTGAATTGATTTATCCTCAAAGCAATTTGATTTAAGAATTTTCTTAACTCATTTTTGTGTCCTTGCTCCAATCAGGTGCAAGGGCATGAAGTGGATCAAAGTATTGATGTGTAGTCTCATCAATCAAGTCCAGAAAGGTGCATTACACTAGAAGCAAAGCATGCCTCAACTTTACAAAGATTTTGTGGTTATTGTGTGCTCATTTGAGGTGTAAAGCATAAGACCTCCAATTTTCTTACATTTTGTCAGCAACAGCCTGTATCTAAAAGATTGTATGATGCAAACATTGTCCATGTACCATACCTCTGTGCAGATTTTTTGGATTTAACAACTATATAATCAGTTGAATAGAATAAAGAATAGCATGAGATTTTTAACTTAAAATTGGCTTTCGACATACAAAACAAGGGATGAAAAGATCTTACTCTGTGGTAAAGTTGGTGTAGGAGATCCCTATTCAGGCACAGGGAATTCTAAATTCATAAAACATTAGGAAAACCAAAATAAAAATAAATAACAAAATAAACACGATTTTAAAACTCCAAAGTTTCATTTGTGTACATATATTTTAAAAAAAGAACAGGAAAATGGCAGTAAGGCTTAGCATACCATCAATTCCATCAAGTGAGATTGCAACTTGTCCAATAGCTTACAATGCCATTAGCCCTAATTCTTTGTTCCTGCAATAGATCATCAAATCCTAGCCTACAAATAATTTTCACCTCATGATAGACATCTAAAAATTTTGTATAGTAAACAAATGAAATTTTTGGAACATTTAACTAGCAAACATAGTGTCAATGTAAAACTAACCCCAAAGAAGGTAGCATAACTTTGAATTGAAAATGAGGCACATTATTCTCTTGCACCTAGTTAAACCATATGCTTTATTTGAAGAAACCAAGTGTGACAAGATTTTTTTAATGTGAAACCAATGAAAGCAATAGACACCTATTTAAGTTTTCCATTGAAGCCAATCAAAACAATAAACACTCACATTAATGTTTGTTAAATCAAAGCTAATAAAACTTAAAGGCTGCACAGTAAATTTTTGTACCCAAAGCAACAAAATTAAAGGCTTATTCGGCTAGTGTTTTTAAAATTAATAGTTGTAAAATTCAAACACAACAAATTACTTATTTACATATACAAAATTTGTAGTTCAGTATGGCAGATTGTTTGTGTAAGTGGAATTTGTGGAAACAATAAGACAGTCATTGTTGAACAATTTTTAGAATGAAATTGTTAACATATAATGTAAAAGTTCCTTGCAATTGGAATCTGTGTAATAAGAACACTGCAAGCGAGATGTCTTCTTTATATTGCTCATATGTGATTTCTTGGAGCTTTGGAAAACTTTATTTAAGAAACTGTCCATTTAACCAACAATCAATGTTTCCTTCTTTCCTTTACAATGTGTAAGCCAGATTGTGATAGTAGGAAAGTTGAGTGGTTCTTTTGCAGTATGTGTAATTGACAGATCCTTTTTGAAGAGACTTGTCAAGTAGCATGGAGTGATGATGTGCTACAAGCAGCTTTGAAGGGGGCCAAGTGGACATTCTTTGGTTTTAGTGTCCCAAGTACCTGTCAATAAAAATAACTTGTTATGTATTGTGTAAAGAACTGAAAATATTTCATAAATGTGTTATATAAATGTAAAACTAAAATTATTAATTTTTGGGCTCTTGCCTAAATTTTAGATTTTGCAAGAGTTTCCAATTGTGCTCTTGTACATGCATCGTTGAGCTCCTAAAAAAATGTTGATTGTGTTGTGTTCATTACATTTGAGCCTTGTGGACCATTTCTAACTACATTTTTGAAAAGGAACAGTGGCATGTCTGTTTTTGAAAAAAATTGTTGTAAAAATGCACACAAATCTATATTGGTAGTTGGGATAACAACCTACAAAAGAAAATTGTTAATGAATTTAAGTAAATAAGTTCAGTTGCATATGAAAATAAAAGAAAGATGGTTAGGTATATACAGTTTCCATGTCTTCTTGGAGGTCTCCATCTCTCACATGTACTTCAAACTAGATTTTGTTCAAATGATAAGAGGTCCCTATTGCTCCAAATGAGTCAACAGAATAGTTGCAGTTTGCTTGTATTAGTTGGGAGATAGTGACGTCTAGAGTTAATCTACATTTTTTCCAAACAATAGGTACACTTTCTACTATGCTTCTACTGGTTAAGGCAAGGCAATAGCCTGCATCACTTCTTTCATATTGAGTTTTATTTTTTATTAAAAAGTTGGTGATGTGAACCCAACAAACATACGGGGAAAAAATGTATTTATCAGATTGTTGCTAACGTTTACAGTTATAGTCATTTGACCATAGCAATCTACAAGATCCACATGTACTATTTCTACCTTTTTTTGGGTGTTGTGCTTTGTACAAGTAGGACCATACACAACAGGGACATCTCCTTTGAATACCGAACCGGTTTGCTCTATAGAAATTTCCAATATTGTATTGGGTTTTTGTTTTGTTGAAATTAGACTGTAAAAAATAAATTGCGTAGTTAATTATGTATTGTAAATATGCATTATAGTTGTGAACATTGAAGGATAGAAAATGTATATTATTCTCAATTGTGTGAATGTAAATTAAATATTTTTCACTATGTATGTTGGTGTTTGTAGAATTCTTTGGAAAATGTACAACCATTTACGTAGATTTTTTACTAATTATGGTATGAAAGAAGACTATTAAAAATTAATACCTTTGTTTCTTGCTTTTAATAGTCATTCTGGTAATCCAGATGTGCTATTTAGTTCAATACTTTTTAAACGGATGTAATAGGAAATGAAATTGTTAGTCATGAAATTTGTAGATATTACTATTTAACATTTCATTAGTTTGGAAGAATTGACAATTCTCACCATTTTGTTATGTATTTTTATGTAGTTACTGAAAATGTATGTTATTCTTAATTGTGTGAATATAAATTAAAGTTTTTTCACTAAGTATGTTGGTGTTTCTAGAAATCTATGGAAAATGTACTTGTATATACATAGCTTATTAACAAAAATTGGTAGAAAAGAAGATTATTAAAAATTAGTACCTTTCTTTGTTGCTTTGAATGGTCAGTCTCGTAGGAGAAGTGCTATTTAGTTCAATGTTTTCCAAGTGGTTGTAGCAAGAAATGCAATTGTTAGTCATGTAATTTGTGGAAAATACCATTTAATGTTTAACTAATTTGGAAGAGATGACATGTCTTCCCATTTTTTTATGCGTTCTTTTTCAGGTACAGAGAAAGAATCATCAAGATTATCTACATCGAGATCTTCTTCACTGATTTCCATGTTTTTGAAAAAAATGCATAATACATTTTTTTTACTTGTATAGTAATCTATTATTAAAGTAGTGTTTTTCCTATTACATTTACATATATTCCTTATATATTTGGAAATTGTTTTTGTAATTGTTTTTTGGCTAGTATAAATACCTTTCATCCGATGTAATATTGGTTGTATGGACAGTTGTTGTTGGAGTGTTGTTAATTTTGATGATGTCCAATTGGCTTTGACAAAACATATGTGTTAGTGAAGTATGGTTTTTCAAGAGGATATTTTGTTAAAGAAAATAAATTATGTATGTTGTCCATGAAACTTACTCTTTATTTGTCTCATGTTGTGCTTTTGCAGGTACTGCAGTAGATACTTTGTTTTTCTCAATGTTCATTATTTCAAGTCACCTACAAAACAATATTTCTTTTACTTTTCTTTATATGAATAATGATCTGTAGAATAGTATAACTAGTGAGTTTAAGTACTATTTTTTGAGTAGGAGTTAATGTATGTAGACGATAAAATATTTTGTCATATAAATTTGTTGTACATGATTACCTTTTCCAAGATGTAGAGCATGGCTAGATGATGTTGGCAACATGAAATACAAGAGTGTCATGATCTATCCAGTATGATTTGCATCTTTGAATGTTTGTTGTATTTGCATAGTTATTTGTCCAAACATGATCAATAATGGTCCTTGACAAAAGTTTTGTATTTTCCTATAATAAATGCAAATTGTGTATTTGCATGTTCTCTTTGAGCATTTCTATTTTTTTTGAGGAGTTGGAAATGTCAATTTTGAAGTCACCTGCAATGTAAATAAGGCTTCCAGTAGGAGTAATAATCATTTCTTTTTTAATAATTTTTATAATATTTGTAAGTGATGTTGTTGGTCTAGCATAGATATTACAAATATAAAGGCTTTGTTTAGTAAATATTAGTGTACTCAATATTGCTTCAACATTATCTTTTGTAAGTGGAATTGCATTTGATATTTTTATATATGTTTTTTTGTGCAGGTCATTATCCCATGTATATGGTATGTTGTAGAGCAATTATATTCTGATAATGTGTCATTTCTTAAAGTTGTTTCCAAATATGTCTAGTGCAGACAAATAATGTCTGATGACATTAAATCTTTGTCATGTACAATGTCTTGTTTGTGTGGCTGGAAATGACAAGTGTTTAATGTAGATATGGTAATACATGATATTTGAGATTTGTAATGTGTGTCATTTTGAAGAGTCCACTAACCATATCATTTCATCTATGATTTCTCTTTTTACTTTAAAGTTTTTTGTTGTTAGAGGGCTTGACAAAAACAATGTTTCAATTGCTGATGTGTAGGAAAGGGCTATGTAAGTTAACCCATGTTGGTGTACACCTAATGGTTCAAATGCAAGGCCATGCATTGTCATTCCTTGTGATCTATGTATTGTTCGAGCACATGCTAATTGACTGGGAATTATTTTCTAACAATATTTTTATGTTGAGCATTTAGTTTTAGGATTAGTTTGGCAACTCAGAGTATTGGTATCCATCCATTGTTAATATATGTTTGGTTTAAATGTGATAGTTTTGTAGCTTGAGCTTTTCCTATACAACGATCATTGAACTCAATCCATATAATGTCAATGTCAGCATGATGTGTATATGTTTTGAATATTCCATCTAATCCATTTATGAGACTATCTTGTGTATCATAGTTTCTACCGTAAATTTCAACTAATATGTCTTTTTTTAACATAATATTGTCCTCTAGATTTGTATTATTTTTGAAAAATTATTCATTAACAAAATTATCCTATTCATCAATTGCATTGATTGTTATTAGTTCTCCAGGAAGAGAAAAAAATATTTTCTGATTGTGTGCATTAACATCTTTCTCTTGTAAAAAAGGAATGGAAATGTTGGATTAGTAGGTGTAGGACGTAAGCATTTGTCATTCAGGTATGCTATGCCACTACCTATTTGAGAGTTTGTTCATATTCTATTAAGAATTTTGATGAAGATTTCATCTTTTTGTCTCATAGTTGTTTGTAAGGTATAGCATTTGATGTTTTCCCAACAATTGTATGGAACTATTTGGGTGTCTAATTTTACAATTTGAAACACTGGATAGTCATGTATAGGTTCTGCTTGGTAGAAATAACCACAAAAAATAATGTCTAAACCACCAAAATATTTAGTAGGTGTTTGCATGATGTCGAGCAATCTTTTATCTATGCAACGCAAGAGTATCACTCCAACTAATGAGATTTCATCAATAAGGATAATATGCAATTGTTGATATTCTTTCATCAATATATCTAATTTGTCTGAGCTCAATGGAATAGTAGTGGATTTGTTAAATGGTATGAAAAGTGCAGAGTGCAAAGTTGTGCCTCCAATATTGTAAGTTGCTTTACCTGTGTATGCAAGTAACAAGCCTTTTATCTTATCTGGGTCATTATCAATAGATTTATTGTATATACGTAGTAGGCCTTGGTATATAGCTTTGGTGGTGAATATCTTTCATGTTCCAGCACCTCTTGTTAGAAACAAATGCATTGGTTCAAGTAATTTGTTTTGTTTTTTACTAGTATGTCCTTTACTATGGCTTATTGCTCTTTGTTTAGCATTCTTCAAAAATTGTAGTATATTTTGTTGTCAACTAAGTTTGGATGATTAGAAATTTCAAATGGCCTTCTCATTTATTTGTTGTAGAATTTAAGTTTCAATGTGTCTAGATCCAATTGCAAATTGTATTGTTCATTATATTTGGTGTTCAAGTTGTCAACATTGTTTGTTTTTGTATAGTTCTTGTTTTCAATATTGACATCATTAATAGCATTGTCCAAATCACCCCATAGCTCATTTATATGGTACGTGTACTTTACTTGATTAAGTTTTACTACTTTTTCATTAGCAATGAAAGCCTCTTCCTATGTTGTGAAGCCTCTTTTCAACATGTTTTCATCTATGGAAAATGGAACATATAGTAAAAATTGTTCCTATAATAGCTTTTGATGTCAACATGTTTATTGTATCTTATATATCGAATAATTCAAGTGTTCTATTTCTTTTTTTTAATAGTCCTTTTTTTATTTTGTATTCTACGACAAATTCTACTAGACAAACATTTGCCAACATTTGAGGACGTGCAATAGAATGGTCAATTAAATTTTTACAAGCAATATTTTGTGAATCATCTGGCTCATTTTTTAGCTATGTGGAATTTTTCAAAATAAATGTACAGTTTTCAGCAGTTGATGTGTCTATGAATATGCATTTCCTTGAACTATAGTTAAGAGGAAGTGAAAGCACAATGTGTATAGCTTGTTGAGTAGACATTTGTTGTAGGTTGAGCAAAGCATTGCCAAGTTTTTTTATCATTTTAATGTTACGTTCTTTGTGCTTTGTGCGTATTTTGTTAAATTCATTTGTTATTGAGGCATTGCATTTTGTCATGTATGAGCTACAGTACATTTTTGCAGCATATGCATTTAGAACAAATTGTGCATCTGTATTTGCTTGCCATAGATGAGGATTTTTTTTATAAAATGTATTGTTCCAAATGTGAGTTGGATTTCTTTTCAAAAAACTTGTTGGTCTAAGTAATGTAGATTGTATCGCCAATATGTATTCTTCTTCATCCATGCTTATGTTCAGTAGGAAATCCTCAAAATATGTACACGAATCATAATTTGAACATTCTAAAGTGGATCTAAGTTTTTCAGCCAAACACATGTTTCTTTTTTCGTTGATGAATGGTTCAAGAATTCTTGTTGTTTTCATTGGTGGTTGTGGAAAACTAAAGCGACATTTTTTTTGGTCTTTCCACATTGTTTAGTATGGTGATGTATATGTATTTTATCTATTTGTTGGTTTAAAGTTTTAGTATTGCAAGTTATGTATCTGTCTACAAAATGTTCAATACTAGTATTAGTATCTTTTCCATAAATAGGTGCATTGTTAACCCATTGCATGAAATGGTTATGTTCATTTCCTCGATTTTGGAATTTTCTAACTGAAAAGTAGTCCAATTCCTTTCCAAAAAATGTCTCATCCAAGCATATTAATTGTTTCATTACATTAATTTTATGTTTATAGTAGCGAATACAAGTGGTTGGATCCTTTTTAATCAAATAGGTAATGTCAACTTCATTAAGCAATTCTTGTTGGTTTTTTGTTGATTTGTTTTTGTGTGATATGTATAATTCTTTCAATGTTTCTTTTAATGGCTCCCAGTTTTGTTCTGCACTACTGAAAGTTACAAAAAAAGTAGGTGGACCTAACTATTGTATCATTGCGAAAAGATTTATTTTCAAGTGTTGCAAATAGTCTGGTGAATTTCTTATTTTTTTGAAATCTACATATCCAATATCTGATTGCAATATCTTTTCAAGGTTTGGCTTGTGCTTCACATCTTTTTCTAGTAGGGTTCTACCTTTTAATTTCCCTTTGCGAATTCTTATCCATAGTGTAGAAAAAACTTGGGCAATTAGAATTTTAATGATTTTGAAAAATAAGTTGGTGGTAGGATAAGCAAATGTTCGATTTGAATTTTGCAATTCCCATTGTGCAATTTTTTGGTATGAATTTTCCTTTTCAATTCGTTCATCACGTGGTTCTCTGAAAAACAGTGTTGGAAAATTCATTTCTTTTGCATATTTGTCTTGGAATATTCCAAGAGGTTGTTTTCCTTCAGCAGTTGCAATTTTTGTTGCATATTTGTCTTGGAATATTCCAAGAGTTTCTTGACTCAGTAAATCCATGGATCAAGGTATCTGTTTCCATTTCCATTGGATTATTTGTGTCATTGTCTTTGTCGATATCACTTAACGAAGAGTCGGTAACTGTAATATGCTCTTCTAAGTGGTACAAATTTTCATGCCAATTTTTGTTCAATTTAACATTTTGCATTTTGTACAACATTGTTTTACATAATTCATTTAAAGAATTCATAATAACATTTGGTCGAACTCTTCCTTTTTGGTATGCATTTCTATATTGCAAACGTCTCTTTAATGCAATAGCAATTGTGTATGTTTCGTTGGTGGAACATGGCAACACTGTTTGTATAATGTTCATGTCTATTGGGACATTGATAATTATTCCATTTACTCCAATTTGAGGTCTTTTGAATCCTAGTTTCCAAATTTGTGCAAAGGAAAGTTGAAGGGACACTGGTCTTTCTTTGAGTTCTGAAAGTGTAGCAGTGTATTGTAGTGGCTAATTTGTTTTAATATGTTATGGTGTTGTGTATATTGGTTTTTTGTTTTGCCTCAATTGGTGGTTACAAAAGTTGCATATTTTGTTTCCGGAAAGTCCTTCTGCCCTTAATAAAACTAGCCCATATGTTTCCTTTTTTTTTGGCTTAGATTTATAATATTCTTTTTGAAATGCAATTGCCCACAAATTGCACACACATGTTTAGGTGTCTTTGATTTTCTCCATGTAAGATTCTACGAGTGTTTTTTTTCCTCTTTTTTCTATGTTTTGGATTTTAGATTTTTTGCGTATCTCTTGTTATAGTTTACAAAGTGAGTTATGGAAAGTAGTGCTAAACCCCTTTGTGAAATGTGTAGAGTTGCAAGTTTTTACTTGTTTACTGTTTTGAATGGATTCTTTCAATTTGTGCATACTAATCTTTTGTTTAGGATTTTTGTGTATCTCTTGTTTTAGTTTACAAAGTGAGTTATGGAGAACAGTGGTGAACCCCTTTGTGAGATGTGTAGAGTTGCAAGTTTTTACTTGTTTACTATTTCAAATGGATTATTTCAATTTGTGCATACTAAGCCTTTCTTTGCTTTTCATTATTTTATTTTATTTTATTTTTCCTGGTTGTACAGTATGAATTTTTTTTATCATTAGTATCTCCACTTCACCTAGCTTATAATGTGTATGCATGTCATTGACTTTGTAACATATGGCATTGTATACTTTTGTTGGTTGCACACATTTGCAATATACTTTGGTAGGCATGGCACTATTTTCTGAGCAAAATTTAATTTTTATTTGCAAAATTTAGGATAGCCATTCAAAACAAAAATCAGATCCTTCAATTTCACTTTGTTCAAATGGATCTCCAACTTTTGCAATAAATGTTTACCAATTTGGGACACCACAACTAATTTTCAACTCGGATTTTAAGCATATTTGAAGGAATTCATTTGCTATCTTGTCTCCATTTAGCATTGCATTGCAAAAGGATTGAGCCATGTAGCGTCTAAGACATGGGTTCTCATATTCATTTTCAGTCAAAATTGCAATAGTATTGAAAAGACTGTCACCACAATCTAATATTGATAATGCATTTTTGCACAATCTAAACATTGTATCTATTGTTTTTTTTTGTAGAATTTTTTTTAGGGAATATATATTTCTTCCAAATTGTTTAGATTGGTGGGCCTATTGTTTAGGTGTCTTAATTTTTTTGCTCATAAGTGGTTCAAAATGTCCATTTTTATGATCCTAATCATGGAACATAATAGAATATGTTGTACTGTGTGAATTCTCATTGAAATGCAAGTAATTTATTTTTCTTGTTAAATACCAAATACATATCACAATTTATTATAAGATGAAATCAATAAATAAATAGTTTATCAATGACCTTGGCTAGTGATTAAATATACTTGCATAGAGTTATGAGCTTGTATACAAAAATAGGAATGATGAATTCTAAGGAAATATGAAAGGTTATTGTCCTTTGTTATGAGTGACTTTTATTTGTGCTTACTACTTACTGAGGAAACATCTATTATTTTTGTCATTATTTTTATTTGGCATGCTTATCATCCATGGTAGTCAGTTGTATACAATATTATCTCAAAGATAATGGCTAACATGAAAGTAATTGTCTATAGTGAGGATTCTTGGGAATCTAAAGAGAAAACTTTGCAGTACCCATCTCTTAAATAAGCTTTGAAATGAAACTTTTGGGAAGCAAAGCCTAGTAATAATAAATAAAATAATTTTGTATGAATCATCTAGCTTTGCCTCCAAACAAAGCTACTAGCTTTGACTGAGTTATAAAGGTTGTAGTCATAATTTAAGTTGTAAATTGTTAAACTCTCTCATTAGATAATGTTGTTAGCTTAAACTATTTTTTGAGGTTGGAAGCAAAAAAAATTGTAAGTTGTCCAACTCTCTCATAAGATAAACTGTTAGCTTAAAATTATTACTAGAGGTTGGAATCATAAAAGTTGTAACTTGTCCAACTCTCCCATTAGATAAATATGTTAGCTTTAAATGATTTTAGGAGGTTGGAAACAAATAATGCAATCTAGGGAAGGATAAAGTTGTTATCTTTGTTACTTGTTCCTTTTTTTTCTATTACTTGTGCTTTTGTTACTTGTGCTATCTTTGTTACTTGTGCAGTCTGGTGCGGGATAAAGTTACTATCTTTGTTACTTGTGCTTTTAGTTGGCTTTTTACAATAAAGTTGTAATCAATAAAGAGGTGATAAAAAAATTGAGGAAGTTGAAAGCATCAAAAATTCTACGAGCATACAAACCCACAAAATAGAAATTACAAAGGCAAAAACCTTGGCAAATTCTGAAGAGGTGGATTTTGGGGAAGAAGGCAAGGGGTTGCGTGGAGTATTAGGCAACAAGAATGAAATGGCAGGCAGATATAATGGCAAGAAAATAAAGACATGAGAAGGCAGGAAGAGAGGGAGGGCGATTGAGTTGATGCCATACATAGCAACTGGTAGAAATTACACAAACTTAAAATGAGTTTTTTTAATTGTAGCGATAAAGAAATAACCATGCTAGCAAGACCAAACTATTGCTCCAGTGCCCTCCATATTAGTAGAAGTCGACATAGAGAGTGTGAGTCTGCCATGAATTACTCATGACCATGATTTCCATGCAATATGAGGCATCCTTATCAAGCTCACTATTGTTGACTAGACCTTCCTCCTGTTGAACACATTTGCTGACTTGGTCCTACAATAGTGCAACCAAAAAATGAAAACCCACATGAAATTTCTCAAAATCCTACCAACAAAATGAAAACCAAAACTGAATTTGTTGTACCTACAGCAGATTCCAAAAGGTGGGTACTCTGTAATTGTGATTCCGAAATTCCCTTCCCGTTCCTGTTTAAAAACTTGGGAAAATCACTTATAGTAGAGCTCTTCACAACCTTGGGGAAAGAAATAGATTTGAAATGGATTTTGAAACTGTCCAAGCTGAAATATAAACTGTTGCAATTTTTCTGAGCACTTTCAATAGAGGAAAGAATGCCATTTTCTCCTACCCTTTCCATCTCCCACTATAATCGCAACTCTGATAATTGAGCCAATAAATCTCCCTTATCGCTAAATTTTTTTGAGCCAATTACATTTCATAAAATTAATTTTAGCTATTTTTTTTGTTAAATATTTTGCATATTTACTTTAGAGATACAAATATTTGTCAAATAGAAAATAAATATGAATTCTCATTTGTTTAAATCAAATTTATTAATAACTTGTTAAGGAAGAGGAGTGCCTATAGTTCCTTCGACAGGAACTAAAAACATGCCCAATGACACTAGTTTCATAATATAGACACTTAATTCTCACTACTTTAGAACTGACATTGTACTAACATCACATCTAAATACTATGTTGGTCCTTCCTCATTATTATGTCCATTCACTTTTCACTTACCACCATTAATTAATTAAATAATTTATTACCTCGAAGGCGTCTCTATATTTGAGAAGTCCAAGCTCATTTTGTCCGGCAAAGGCTGAAAAGCAATGAGGCGGCTTGCAAGACGGTTCAATGATCACCATTCATCTAACTACAAACCATTGGTCTAACTTTATAAACACATTCATTTTGGTTCTATATAGAGGAAGGAACAAGGTTTTGTTTAATCTGAAACTTTATAACGGGGTCAAAACCCATAGTCACTGGAATTTGAACATGTAAGACAAAATGGAAAACAACACTCTACATTGAAATCATATATATTTTGCTTCTTCATAATAAAAATTATATTAATACTAATTAGAAATTCTCTGCTACTACCAAAGAGAAAAAAGAACTAGCATAAGAGATAAGCTAGAGAAGCTCCAAGCCCTGATCAAAATAGAAAATCATTCACAGTATTTTGTAGTTATTGTTCCTCGAGTAATAGCAATATATTGGATACCATAGGACAAACCACCAATGATAACTCTCCTTGCTTTTATGTTTTGAAAGATCTCCATACCTTGTTCTAAAGCTATCATTTTCGATGATGCAAGGAGAATGTTGTCAAAGGAATCATTCTAGGATCATTAGTCGAACGAAAATTACAAGACTCATGAATATAGTTTTAGTTCATTCGCTTTGAAATTCTTACTACATTTCACTTTTAACTACAGATTTCAATTTTATGTAATATTAAGGCAAGCTGCATGGTTTACTGTAATTTCATGAAGGAAAAAGAAATTTGTAGGGTATATGTTGTTCTAGACCTTTTTGTTCAGTCTGGCTTTACAATCACTACAGCTCGCAAAATTATGCGCTGGCATATTAAGCCCAATTATTGATACTAATTTTTCCTCATTACGCTTTCTATATATTTGCAATCTTCACCTCAAGTAATGTCTACTGTTTTATATATTTTTTAAATATTAAGCTCAATTATAGATACTACTGTTGTATCATGACACTATTTTTTTCTATATTCGATAACAGTTACAGGATTTTTGGATGACAACATTACAAATGCAGGTTCTTTACAAGGCAATGCACATATTCAATTCAGAAATATCAATGCATCTTTGCAGAAATTTTTGTAACCTTATAATATTAGTGCTAATTTTTATCATTCAACTGTTACTATTCCTCTTCTATATTGTGTATTTCTTGCTTTGGAAAGACTTGATAAAAAAAATGTTTGTACAGATTTTTTTATATTGAGACACAAATTTGTATACAAAATTATTATAGGATTGGTACTGAACCTCTATATAATTATAATGCTCAGTAAAATACATATTTAATTATCGACATTTGTTTGGTTCTCATTTTTTTAGCATCTTTCTTCTTGCTTGCCATTTAGGTACTGCAAAATCTGTTAGATATGCATGTGTTGTTTTCAATCATCAATGATTTCAAAAAAATGTAATACTAATTCATACCAATATCATTGCGCAGTAGTTCAATGTTTGTAAATTATCTATTGTTTTTCATTAACCTTACAATGTATCAAATGCATTCATGCTCCATTTCAACTGACTTTTTATTGTAAACAACCTAAATACAATGTTTGTACAATGGCATCATTTCACCAGCATAAAACTTCTTTCCCCTCCCATAACGAGTTTCCCAGCCACTTTACCTTTTTCAAAAACAAACATTTCAACCATCCCAAAATTCATGTTTTCTAACATGTAATCTCTTTGGAGATAAATAAGTAAATATTTATGCTTCACCTCCCACTGTCCAAGAACTTGTAATTTACGTCTTCATTTTAATACCGTGATTCCCCATTTACTTTTCATCTAAGTGCAGAAAGTTCTACTAGCTCGATGGACGTAAATTCATTTTTTGAAATTTAAATAATGTGTCATATTTGATAAGCCATTTAGCCAATCCTTTAGTTATATCTCTCTCTACCGATTGACCTCATCTACACTACAAATTGCAAAAGAAAATAAAAACAAAAAAATCTTTCCCCAATTGACCTTCCACAATTCTTCAGCTTACCCATTGCACACCAATGTGTGATTGCTAGTATTATTTAGTTAACTAGACAAATACTTGTTCATTATTCTGAACTAATTAAATAAATAAATAATTTAGTTAATTAGACAAATACTTGCTCATTATTCTTAAATTAATAAATAAATGCATTCTCACTTATTACAAATAATAATAAAATAAGTATTCACTCATATCCATCATAATTTCTCTAAGAATTCCTTCTATTTTAACACATGCATAACTAATTAGTCAAATTAATAAAAATAAAAATTTACCCTTATCTATTTTAAAGGTTCAATAATGAGTCATCATAACTGTTTTAACCTATCAAGATTCTCCACTCACTCTCAATCAATATCTACCATTCATCCAATATCAAATCCTCACCATTTACATCCTCAACCAAACATCTATAAATTCAACTCAATCCTTCATCAAAAGATCTATAATCTTCATAGCTTGGCAAGTACATGCATTAAAAATCTTGCATGAGTCCTTTAGCAACCACATTCATTGCATCTCAAACAATCAACTTCAAGGAGAGTTTGTATTAGTAAGATTAACCCACATTTGTTTTATTTGAACTCTCTTAATCTTGATTCGAGGTTATCTTTGATTTAGAGAGTTTCAAAATTGATTTAATCTTCTTCTTTTGTTATGAATCTTATATATATTTTGGCATGCCACTAGGACCTTGTTCCTTGTTTAATCTTGGTTTTGTAAGATTTTGCTAGTTTATTTTATATATTTTTTCCCTTTTCATAGATGTAGACAAAAAAACATGTAGGATGTGTCTTAGTGAAAATCCAACCTCATGGTTGAATCCAAATGGCCTAAAAATATAAGGATCAACAATAAACACTCTAGCATTTTGTTGTAGTTGGTAACAAAAAAATTGTTTGAGGTTATCTCCATTTTTTACTATACAAATCTATATGTCATATGGCATCCATACAAATATGAATTTTTTAATATTTTTTTATTTTTTAATTAAAAAAATTAAATAATAAATAAATTATTTAAAATTAAAAAATTAAGAACTTCAATAATATATAAATTTAAAAAATTAAAAAAGTCAATTTCTAAAAAATATTATAAAATAGTTTAAAAAAATTAAAAATGATTAAAAATAAAAAATAAAGAAAATATATATAAATATTTTTTAAGGTTGTAAGACATGTGCAAGGCAAGGCATACCTTGCACATCTGTCATAACAGGCAATTTGAAACCCCCCATCAACACCTTAAGACTACACTAGCCACATCTGTTGCCACTATTGCTCACTTCCTTTGTCACTGCAAACCACCTCCTCATCATTGTCATCATCCATGTTTCCCCCAAAGCCACTTCCCATTGCTCACCCACCACCTACTCCCCTTTACTCTACCCAAGCGGTGCCACCATCATTGTTGATCTCTTGCCACCATAAGGTCACCTCCCTAGTGAAATTTGACCAAAGAAGGCTTAGGGCCCCTTTTTATTCCTAAAATATGCCTTTTTCCAAACTAGCCTAACTTTTGTTCAATGTATCAATTTTTTTGCAATTTTTTAGGTGTTGAAAACTCTCTCTACCCTCTTCATTATGGATCAAGTAACTTTTGAGATCTTGTCTTAAATTTTAAAAATATATAGTTTGAATCCTATGTTTGTGTTTTTTTCTTATAGTGATCATAAATTTTGCATATGAAATTAAATTTTGATAATTTTTTTATGAAATTGTTTAGAAAATCATGAGAAATTTGTTAGTAACATCTATATTTTTATTTGATAAGATTAATACTTTAAATTCTAAGGATTATATTTTGTTGTCTATCCTCTTTGAATGCAGTGAATTATGCGTCGAAGAGTTGATTTTTTGGACTACTAATGATCATGGGTAGGATTGCTTGTCAAAGATCTAATTTTCATCAAACTTAATCATATAAATCTTAATCTTAGAAATCAATCTTTATTTTGGTTTGTGTGTATTTGTGTGCTTAGTGTTGTGTATGCTCTCCTCTTGTACTATGTGAAATATTGAGGATCAAAAGCAACCTAATCACTAGTGTACCCTGTGAATATAAAATTCATCAAGCTCCCTTCAGGTTTTTTTTTTTGCTATGTATCGGCCCATGCCTCAAATAAACATCATTGACCCTTTTTGATAAATGATCGTCTGCCTTCGCCATGTGTCCGCTCAACGCTTATTGAAGGGATTCTTCCCTTCACTTTTCAAACATCCCTCGCCATGTTTCCACATGTCGTCACCGCGCGTGCTTAAGGGTTGCTTCCTTTCATTTTGAGTCGGGCCCTGATCGTGTGCCACATAGGCTTCATCCACATATGTTTTGGCGAACCCCACAGTCAGCACCAATGAAAAGGCACACTTCCATGTGTCTTCCTAGTGCAATCCCTCTATGGCGAGGAGGAGGAATGAACCACTGGTTATGAAATACAGCCATGCGTCTCTTCAGCAGGTACTTCTTCAAAGCAAAGGATGGAGCAAACTATGGGCTCTAATATGCTGTCGTGTGTTGTAACTACCTCCACGGGAGGCAATACTTGTCTACTTGGGACTTTTTTAGGACTACTGCCATCATTCGCAGGGGATGCACTTGGATGGGGAGCAACCAAATTCTATGGCCCGAATATTTTTATGTTGCAATGGCCAAGGGAATCGTTTCTACTGCATCATTTCTTAGGATACAAATATTTTCATTTACTGCTCACTAGGTGGTGGGAATGCTCACTATTTATGTTTCCCTTTGCTTCTGAAGAAGGTTTGGAGATTACATGTTACATGTTCTAGGTTCCACGAGTTCGAGAATTGTAGAAAATACATAATTTTATAAGACACCAGGCCTTTTTATTGTTTTAGATTATTGCAAGAACTGACATACTATGCCATTGTTCGGCCTTTCTATTTTTCTTATGCTATTTGATAAGGCATTAATATTGTGCCATTATTATCTGCATTGTTCATTTGTAAGAACTTTTATGGTTTTAAATACAAATTGTTGATTTAGATCATGTCTTTGACTCATCTTTTCAATGAATGTATGTGATAATCATTTTATGTCATTAGATGAATTGTTTACATCTTTATCTTCGATTTATGTGATTTTGGAACATAGCAGATTGTGGAGTGGGCCCTTGAATCTACTCCCAAAAGATAGGTTTACCGTGCCTTCATCTATATCTTGGCACATTGCCTTAGTTAAATTTTTATTTTATATATCTGGTTTTGTTTCCCATTCCAAAACCCCAATTACAAAAGAAGTCAGCCTCTTTAAAAACCTGAAGGTCACTCAGTTTAGCGCAATAGGTCCCCCATAAACTGAGTTTCCCACAAAGGGTTGTTACCTTGCCAATTTTTGGCATCAACAATTTTTCTTTTCCTAGCATGCCCGGTGGGACAGAGCTTAAATGAACCTAATTTTAAGGAGGGTGTATGAGCCATTGACATGTAACTAGATCCCAAACAGCGAATAACCCTAGTTTATTAGTGCCTCCATTAGGGACAATACAACCTGCAACCCAATTAGTGAACATTTCGCTTCCTCCACCCTTTTTGCTAACCATGTTTCCCACTGCTAAAAGAAATTATGTGGCATGGGACGCCAGAAGTCCCCTTGTTGCACCAGTAGCACCTGTCGTTTGGGCCGCTATCCCAGTTTCTACCCTAAAAGCTATACCTAAATTCACCAGGGATGGCTCAAGAACACCATATGAACATCTACAAGATGTTGCAAACATATGTCTGGTATGTGGCGTTACAGACCAAAATATAACACTAAGGTTGTTCGCCACCTCTTTCAGAGGCAAAGCACTAGATTGGTATCAAACGCTGCAAGAAAACACTATCAGTACCTAGAATGAGCTCGGAGATCCTTTTTATCAAATATTTTCAAACAACAGAGACCGGTCTTGACTATACTATTAATTGTCTACGATAAAGCGAGCCCCACATAAAGCCATGACTGACTTCAATGCTCGGTTCCATACAAGCTAGCAGAGAATCCAAGTTGATATTTTCTCGCTGCCCGAGCTAGCATTCATGTTCTACTTGAAATCTATCAACCTCGACATCTCCATGATGATCCAGTCTTTGGGCGGGACCACTCTATCAGGCACTTACAACTTTGTTGTTAAGGAGGAGAACAATTTGATAAACGTCGGGAAGTTTCCACCTCAATCCATCATGCCTATATCTCCTAAAATATTGGTTCCTGCTCAGGAGATGTCTTATACTTGCACGCGTCTCCTCCTCAATCTATGTACACATATCTGATAGTGCCATAGAACATTTCTTCTACATTTAGCTCTCTAAAGGAAGAGATGAGCGAGTTCAAAGAAATGTTGTAGACTATTGTCAATGAGATAACTGTCATCAAACGAAATCAAGCTGCCCCTCCAAGGCTGAGCTACCAGAATTATCAAGGTGGGAAATCTTCTTACCAACAAAAACAGTTTCAAGGAGGCACTCACATGAATCCGTAGGTGTAAACAACAAATCAAGTAGTATTGGTGCCTTCTCCGTTGCAGAGTGCTAACCTAAGCTTGAGCTAAGAACTAACGGTGGGGAAAAATAATTTAGTGGATGACATCAACCCTTGGTGTTTCCCACACCAAAAGGTGGTGGAATAGTGCAACCAAGGCACAACATCAGATCCTGAAAGCTATGTGTACATACCTCTTCAAAAATGGACAACACAATGTTCACCTCATAAATACAAGGGATGTCACTAGAGTAAGAAGCGGGCATCACTCCTAATCATGCACTCTTCTCATGGATGGAAGAAGAGGAGGTGGTGTTTTCCAATGATGCATCCCCATCAAAAACATTGTAGGTGCAGTCTGATTAAAACACTCACTCGAAAAGGAGATTCACAAGAGAACCTGTCATCCCACAACCAATTAGTCTGCAACCCAAAGGTGCTTCCGACTAGATATCTAGCACCTTCGCAATAACACAACAATGTCCGTTGTAGAATGAAATTGTTATAACCAAAGTTAGGGAGAAAAAGCTTCCAAATATGTCACCCTTCAATGTGGTGGAACAACTGAAAAAATGCTAATGTGTCTCTTTGGGATATATTATCCATTCCAGAACATAAGACATTACTGCAAAAGGTTCTTCAAGAAGACGCGAGCGTAAAGCCAATGGAGCAGTTGCTCAAGGGAAAGGTCGTCGATCCATCACCACCTACAAAAGTTCTCACAAATGGAATGGAGCCAGCCTCTTCCGAGGTTAAGGATAAGCCAAATCCAAAACCCTTTTTCCTAACTCTCATTGTGGGAGAGAAGTTATTACACAATGCCATGATTGACTCCAGCACTAGCACTACAATGATGCCGAAACAAATAGCTGAAGCTTTAGGGCTCAGCTATGAATCTTTGAAAAGAGGAGTGATGTAACTCAATGGAAACAAAGTTGAAACTATCGGTCTCATCAAGGACCTTCCCTTGACTCTATTTGCTTGCCCTAGCATCACAGTGTCGGAAGATACTATGATCATAGATGTTCCCCCCATGTTCAATCTCTATCTATCCTGAGAAATCACTTCAAAGGTAGGTGGATACATATCCATGGATTGGTCACACATGATCCTCAGGACCAAGCGCGGTACGAAAATGAAGATAGAATCCAAAGCTCTACATTCAGAACATGCGGCTGATGAAGCCATGATAAACTTTGAGGCTGCTCATACCTCTATCACCAAGCAAGAAATGTATTGCGCTAAGCTGCTGAAAGATGAAAAAGTGACCGAAGATCAGACTGATCAAGAATATTTTCTCTTGAGCGAACATATAGATACTGATCCTTTCAAAAAACTACCATGCTACCGGGTTGGCCACCTATGTCATCTACAATGAAGATCAGGTACTCCCAAAAGTTGTCAAAGAACCAGAAAGTGATCAAGCTTCATAGCTATGGACGCTACACTTCGACGGAGCAAGATGCAAGGTTGGCGTAGGAGTCGGGATATGTTTAATGTCCCCACACAATGAAAATAAAATGAGGTCTTATCGCTTCCAGTTCACTTTCTCAAACAATGAAGCGGAATATGAAGGACTAGTGCAAGGTTTAAGCCTTACAGAGCGAATAGGCATCAAGAATCTAATGGTGTTCAGAGATTCTAAACTAGTGGTCAATCAAGTTCGGGGAATTTCTGTGGCCAAGAATGTTTGCATGCGATCCTATAGACACCAATTTTGGGAACTGATTGAGGGATTTGAAGCCTTCAACATTCAAACGGTTCCCAGAGAACAAAATATAGATGTGGATCGCATGGCAACGATTGGATCTCAATTTGACCCTACCTCCAAACTCATTCACAATAAACACTTTGTACGAGTGATAGTATGACCAGCCATTCCAAACAATTACCAAAACTGGCAAGTGTTCGACAGTGATGAACACATTGCCTCATTCATCCAGTAGTTGGGAGAATTTTCTTACCAGCTCCAACCAAAGATCGTTGAAGCTTATGAAGGACAAATCATTCAGCTGAAATCCAACAAGCTTCCAAAGGGACTTGTCACTCTCAAAAATATTTTCAACTATGATGATGCAAG